>PVJO010010874.1:0-62236 GCA_004026905.1 Hystrix cristata | reverse complement strand
TTTTTTTTTTTTTTTTTTTTTTTTTTGGTGCTGGGGATTGAACTCAGGGCCTTGTGCTTGCAAGGCAAGCACTCTAATCACTGAGCTAAATCCCCAGCCCCCTTTTCCCCTCTCTTTCCCCTGTTGCTTTTCTGCTTTTCCCCTTCTTTCTTTCTAGTACTCCTCTCCTCTGCACATCATCCTCCTTTTATATAACATCTATTACACCTCTTTGTCCTTATTTACAGTTATGGTTTCTCATATCAGAGAAACAATTAGATGTGTACTCATGAGTGTCTGATTTATTTCACTTAAGAGTATGTTCTCAAGGAACATCCATTTATATACGAATGACTGTAGTTTATCCTTTTTTATGGCAGTGTAGTACTCCATTGTGTAGAGAAACCACATTTTCTTGGCGCCCTGGTTTTTAAGCTGTTGTTCACTGCTGCTTCAAAGTTAAGCATCAGCTGCTCCTTACAGAGAGAACAGTTAAGTTGCCTGTACAGAGGTGCCAGGATTGGCCTGCACTGCATTTGCAGACACCTGGGCCTGGGCCTGGGCCTGGGCCAGGCACCCGCATGTGTCACAGGGATGCTGTGGTTTGGGCAGCTCTGCTCCAGTCTCCCGGGCTGCCCTCCTCTGCCTCAGCATCCTCACTCTGTAGTATGATCACGAGGTAATTCCGCACGGCTGTTTAAAGCATAGAGATGTCTGGAACTTACTCGGGTAGTGAGTTATCAAATTAACTTTACACATATCCTTATCCTTTCCCCAACATTTTTCTTGAATTCTTCCTAGGTATTAAAGCTGGGGCTAAGCCAGAAATCAGTGCAGCAGTTTGATCCCTTCACATGCCAGTGCAATCTACGGCCCGTGTTTAAATATTTGGAACATAAAGCCTGCTAACAATGTAGCACTTGATTACTCGGAATTATTCTCTCACCCACAGCAATTGAGAGCGAAGTCTCTGGCACCATCCCCACATCAAAAAACCTGCTCCTCAGCCTCCTCTGTTTGCCGTCTGACCCTCCCCTCAAAGAGTTCTCGACACACTGTACAAAGACCTCAGTTTTCTCCCTTACATACCGCATGAATCCCACACTGAACATCAGACCTTTTTCTTCCCAGAGCACCACAGATTTAATTCAGTACTTCCATGTTCACATGTATTTAATTAGACCAACTTATCTTGTAACGCTTTTCTTCAAACCCCGCCTTTGGCATCTCTTGTTCCACAATGAAATCTAGCAAATCAACTTTATTTGCTTGTTTTGATATAAAATGTCATTTTCGTTTATTTAAGCTGTGTTGACAATTAGAGTACACTTTAGTCAGAGGTACCCCAGTATTAAAATACCCATAATCCTTAGCATTTTTTCTTCCTTAAAACCTATTTGGTAAGCAATGTGCCCCCCACCCATGGGACTAAAAGGCTAAGTTATACCAATCAGAGGTAATTAATAGGTTTTGTTCCAAGACCAACCTATCACATTGCAAGTTCTAATAAACCTCGCTGGAGAAAGACATTTCTTTGTCTTGGGACCCTCTGGGAACTAACCAACCAAACCAAACACCTTCAGTTCTTTCAGAAACTCTCCCATCTAAACACAGTCAAAAAGAAAAGCCAACATCAAAGCAAATAAAGTGAATGAAATGGTCCTGCAGCTGGCAGCCCTTACCACGGGGAGTGGAGGCCCCCTGGGACCCCTGGCCCGGGCTCTGGAGCGGCGGCGGCAGTGGGGAGGGGTCCGGCTGGAGGGTGCGGGTGGAGGTATGCTTCTTGCATGCTTGAACAGGACACACTGCCGTCTGCCTGCCTGTCTGCCACTCAGGGCTCCCGTCTCGGTGGGAAGGGCCAAGAGGGAAAAAAATGAGCAGGTTACTCACTGGCCTTCCCAGGCAGACACACCCAGGAGGGCGAGGCCAGGCGCAGACGAGGAGATTCTTCAGAGGCTGGCTGGGCCTCAGATCGCTCTCTTGATTCCTTTTGTTATTACTTCCTGAACTTTGAGCTCTCTCTGCACGGGCTTGTGGTACTTGGAGGAGGCAAATAACTTCTGGTGATTAGATTCCAACAATGTTATACAAAGGTTACTCGGAGAAGGCAATGCGTTAGCACACACACCTTTAAATTTTAACCCTAAAGTTTGTCTCTGATGTGTCAGAACATTCACGCCGTTATAGGCAAAGAAAATGAAGGGTTACCCGGGGCAGGGGCCTGGAAGAGACGCAGAAAGCAAACTGGGACTTTATTTAAAGACTGTCTTTCCAGAGTCTCACTTTTAGACTCGATTTTAGAGAAACAGGCTTCTCAAGTCTCCCCAAGTCTGTGAACTTTGCCTTGTACAGGAGGCACATTCTAGAAACAGGAATCTGTAAGTGGAGATGTTAGAAATAGATTCGCATTGCAAATGCAAGAACTTGTTACCTGATAGCCCAGCAGCAAGTAAATCCTGAAATGAAGCCTTTCACTAACGGAGGGATCCCATAGCATTTGTCTGTTGAGGTAAGTGTGGGTATTCATAAACAAAGTTAGGGCAGCCACAGTGCAAGGCAGATGGAGTAGAGGGTGAAGAGAGGGAACTAATACCAGGGCCCATTGGGCCATATACGTGACCTTGTTTAGCCCTAAAATGTCCTCCAGAAGGAGATAACATTCCCTCTCCACACATGAGCACTGTGAAGCCCACAGGTTAGGCTATGTGGCTGGTCCTCAATCTTCAAGTGAATGGAAGACCCAGGATTTGAACCCAGGTTTGCCTGAACTCAAGATTTACCATCCCACTATGCCCTGGAAGTGTTTGCCACCAACCTTAATTAGCACCCACCCTTCTTCCACCTGCATCTAAGGTTAGGTCACCTTTTCTAAACTTTCTATAGCGTTTCCAAAACCGGTATGACATGGGATAGAATTCTGTAGGATATTAATTGGCATAACAAAAGTAAAAGAAAGTATAGGTTTCTTTACTGTAGTTTCTCCCAGCCTTTAATAAACTAACACATATTGTGAATGTGAATCTCTACGCTTGGGACCTATTGTGATATGCATTCTTTCCCCAAGTGCTTTTGTTTGGCAAGCGGGGATATTCTGAGTTTGGGAAACATAAAGAAGTAGTATTATATTTTTCTCCCCCCCTTAAAAAAAGTTTTTGAATTCATAAAAATTCATTATAAAAATTTCACGTAGTAGATGAAGGTATAAAATAAAAAGTAAAAATAAAATAAAATAAAATAAAAAGTAAAATTCCCATTATCCACAACAACCAGTCCTGTTCCCCAAAAGAAACCATTATTAGCAATTTCTTATACATCTGGTTCACTAATTTTTATGCATATAAAATATATATGAATACACTTTTTTAAATAACATACTCAGGGTTAAAGTATACTCATGATGTGCTATCTGGCACTTTTTAACTTAATATTTGAGAGTTTCCATATCAGCATATAAAATTGCTATTGGCAAATCAAAATCAAGAAGAGTAAAAGGTAGATCTAAAACACGGATGACTGCTTTATAAAAGGGTCTCCTGTGTGGGTCCCAGGAGGCCCCAGGCCTGTGTGGGAATGCCTGGCCGCCTGTTCCAGCTCTTGCTGTGAAGCCTCTATACTTGCTGCTCATACAGAATGGGGAAGACCCACAGGATACTCACAGATCATTGTAAAGATCAGTTAACAGATAATGTGTATTATGGTTTGTGTCTAGATGTCCCCCCGAAGCCTCATGCAGTCATAGGTGGGGTTTTTTCAAAGGTGGCTGGATCTAGTGTGTGTGATGCTGGGATTAAGGGTGTGTGATTACTAGATCAGTCCACTGATTGATTTGGTGCCCCCCCTAATCCCAGTAGCCTGGGATTAGGCTACTGGGATTAAATAAAATAAAAAGGGGTACAAAGAAGCTAAGAAGGTCCCTTGCTTGCTTTGCTACCTTCTACTCGCCATGAACTGTTTCTCCTCTGTGATGCCCTCTGCCATGCCACCCTGCCTTGGAGTCAGCCAGGACTGAAACCTTTACAAACTATGAGCTGAAATAAACCTTTCCTCCTTTAACTTCCAATGTTGAGTACTTCGTCTCAGCAACAAGAAAAGCAACTAAAACAATGTGTCAACTTCAGCCAACACTTACTGCACAATTACTTTGTGCCAGGCATTTTCTTAATGCTCTGTGTGCATTTATTCAATTAAGCCTTACCTTATTATCCCCATTTTACAGAGAGAGACAGCCATCTCAACACATACCCAGCTCACACTAAATGCTTCAAGTTGCTGTATTAATAAAATAAACATTTTGCAGACAAGCCCGATCTTTGCCACAATGTATTCCTGAAAGGAGCACTAGAAAGTAGATCCCATTTCCCTGAAGAACAATGTTATACTTGCAGGTTCTAGTCTCATATCTTACCTTGGCTTTCTATAAATTCCAGATATGATTAATAATGTCTCATAAAAATGCAAAATAATAAATTTCATAATAATTTAAATTAGTAAAACAGTGTTTAACCACAGAGATTTGAGAGAGTGGCTCACACACACTTTCTTTTTACTGATGAAGGAAATATTAACTGGAAAACTATGCACGTCTTCTCTTTGTCTACATACCTTGTTGCACAGTGAAATTAATGATACAATTCTGAAATGTACTCACATTTGGACCCATTACACAAGAGATTCTAACAGTCTATAGTATGATATAGATACATATACCATAAATCTAATATAATGTAAATATACCAGTTAGAACAAACAATAACACATTTAACTAGGAATAGTTTTCCCTGCTTGTCTCTTTAGAATTTAAAAGGTCATAGCTGGGCATGGTGGTGCAAACCTCGGCATGGTGGTGCATAGCTGGGCATGGTGGTGCACAGCAAGCAGGAGGCCGAGGCAGGAGGATACTGAGTCCTAGGCCAGCTGGGGCAACATAGTGAGACCTTGACTAAAAAAAAAAAGAAAAATTAAAGAGAACAAAGAAAGAATTTAAAAAGTCATTTAAGGAATGATTGACTCATTTCTTAGAAAAACTACAGGGATCATATAAATCAGCACCTTTGTATTTTCTCAATAGAGGCTCCTGTAAAAAACAGAGGCCTTCAGAATCAGTCCACTGGGCTTTACTCCCCCTAACACAGGTACAGAAGCATCTCCATCTCCAGAACATGAGTCTGACCCCCTCCCTTTCCCACTTATTCCTCTCCCATTATGGCTCCCTAATACGCCTTCCCAAGTAAGAAAAGCATGTAGGTGAAGAAAGCTACAAGGAAGCAGACTAAGAGAAGGAAGAGTAACTCACAGTCCTTTAAGTGATTACAGTGATTACTAGCAGCTGTAGAGTGGATACTATGTACTTCACTCTAAGACTGATAAATAAATAAATAAATAAATAAATAAATAAATAAATAAATAAATAAAACCAACAGCGAAACTAGCTCTTTCCTTCCTCTTTGAAGAACATCCCAGTATTAGACTGTAACTTCCAGCACAGTGTCTGGAACATGGTAGAAGCTCAGTGGTTATTTAGGTATTTGCATCCCATTCTGCCCTCTAGAGTAATCTCATCCAATGGGATCACTACAAACAAGGCATGTGTTGTTTCTCATTCTCGGTTACATTTGATCTAACTGTCTGATCCATCTATAGAAAGCAATCTATACCTAGAACAGACAACTCAGTCCTCTGAAGAGTCAGTGTTTAAAGACATAAATGCTTGCTTTGGCTGGTACAGAGTAGTAGGGAAGAAACAGCCAGAGCCCAACAGCACTGAAGATGGCATTTGAATCCCAGTTCTGCTACTTATGCTCTGGTCACCGGTAGGACTTCCAAATACCTGGTCTCTTGGGCGAGGATGATATCACCTATCTAAGAAGGCAGGTACCAGGGTAGGTAGGTCCACCAGAACACTGACCAGCTGGTGAACAGAACTCAAGTAGAAAATGGGACCAGCTTATTTTCATGCAGATGCGGACTTTTCCCTCCATTCCTCTTGTATTATCAAAAATTCTGAACTACTTCCTTTTAGAATATTTACAAAACTTTTTTTAACCTTTGGTTATGGAAAAATCCAACCGTATATAAAAATAGAGAAATAGATATAGCAAACCCTCAGATACCACCAGCTTCAATAATTATCAATTTATTTGTATCTTATCTCACCTGTATCCTTACCTACTTTGGATTATTTTGAAGCAAATTCTCAGCATCATCGTTTCATTCATAAACATTTCTCCACAGATCTCTAACAGATCTGGGTCCTGGTTTGGTTGTTTTGCATGCTGGGTGTTGAACCCAGAAATCTGTACATGTCAGGCAAGTAGTCTACTGCTGAGCTACATCCTCAGCTCAGGATTCTGTTTTAAACACAATCAAAATGTTATGACATCTACAAAATAAAGTATATTACTTAATATTATCTAACACCAAGCAGTATTAAATCCTCTAAATGTCTAGGTGCCGTTTCTTGTCTAAAGTTTCTTTTACCATCTCAATTTTTTCCTCCTGATGTATTTGTCGAGGAACTTGTTTCTTTGTCATGATAGATGGTCCCACAATCCACATTCTGCTGATGGCATGATTTAAAATTTTCCTGTGCCCTCTATATTTACTGTCAATTACAGACCTTGATCAAATTCAGATTGATTTTGAATGGACAGGTAGTTGACAGGTAGTTGACAGGTAGTCTTGTATTCTTCCATCAGGAGGCAAATGATATTTGACTAGTTCTGTGATTTGTGTGCTTAGCAGCCACTGAGAGTCAGTGCCTCAGTATTACTTAGTATGGATTGGAAAATTGTGATTTTTTTTTTATTACTTCCTCATTTTATTAACTAAGGTCCTATTAATATTGAAAATGAGGAGGGAGGAGGGGAAGTGGTAGTAAAAAGAAATAAGATGTGTGATGTACATGTAACAACTTCCCATGATGAAGGTAATCACTATGTATTATAAATCACTATGTACACATCTGTACCAATAATTTTTTTTCAATTTTAAAAGTTACTTATTTCCTCCTGTTTTTGGCAATGTTATGTTAAGTGATATATCATTAATATCTATTTTACTGAAGAGATGACTTAGTTTTTAAAAACTACTCAGATTTGTGGGGAAGATAACTGGAAAACTTCATTTAGATATCTTTGGTCCAAAAGTATAGAAGGATTGGCCCACAGTACAGCATTCAGATTCTCTAATTCTACCATTTGTACATTCTCTACCTTTGGTCATGGCTTTTAACCTTCTTACCCTCAGTTTTCTCATCTGTAAAATGAAGATAATAATGCCTGCCTTAGAGCTTTTGTGAGAATTCATTAGAAGTATGTAAAAAGCATTGTTACTGTTTAGATCTAACCTGCCTTCCAAGAGTCTCTTGTGTTCAGAGGTGGGGCTTTTGGAAGGTGATTGGATCATGGGGGTGGTGTAATCACTAGTGGATTAATCCATCGGTGAGTTCACAACTGAATGTGCTATTAGGAGAGCTTGGTTGGCAGAGGTAGGTCACTGAGCACATGAGGTGGAAGGGAGTAGTCTTGTCCCCAGCTCTTGCCTTCGTTCCTCTCTTCTTCCTGACTGCCTTGATTTGAGCAGCTTTCTTCCACCATGCCCTTTTACCATGCCATTTCTGAATCAACTATGGACTGAACCCTCTGAAAGCATGGGCCAAAATAAACCTCCCCTTCTTTAAATTGCAGGTACCAGGTGTTTTTTCCCAGTGAGGGAAAGTGATTAATACAAGCATGTTTCACTATCTGACAGAGTAGATGATGCTCAATACACTGTAGCCACTGGTTTCACCACTGTCTTCACTCCTACCACAGTACCTATGAACACTAGTTGCTCAATAAATATTGGTAAATAAAGGGATGAATGGCTCTGTCCCACACTGACAAAGGCTTTAATATCTTAATACTCTGAGCATGTAGAAATGAACTAAATAAAGTCTCCACCCATGAATTTATATTTAATTGGATGCAGGAATGGAGAAAGTTATCATTTGCTCCCTAGTTCAATTATCACAGTTGGCTAATTTGAAAACAACTACTGTTGGTAACCTACAGGTTCAGGATAAGAGAGAGAAGAGTAGGATCAGTTTAACCACATTGGTAGAGATGTAAAAGGACACTAATTTTCTCTAAAAGAAAGATGTATCAGTAACGCTGTGACCTTTCACTTGGCCTGAGGTGCACTGAGGTCTCAACTGGTGCTATGGTCTGGACATATGCCCCTAAAGGTTGATGTGCGTGAAGCCCTCCAGGTAGTGCCACCGGGCAGTGGTGGAGGCTCTAGGGGGTGGGACCTCGTGGGAGGTCTAGGTCCCAGGAGATATATGGTGCCCTTTAAGGGGGCTATAAAGCCCTGGACTCTTCCCCTTTTTCTTTTTTGCTTCTTGGCCATGAGGTGAGCAGTTTTGCTCCTCCAGGCACTCTTAGCATGTTATGTACCGCCTCACCACAGTCTCAAAGCAGCATGGCCAAATGATCAAGGACTGGAAACTTTAGAACTGTGAGCCGAAATAAATCTTTTCTTTTTAGAATCCGAACGCAGAAGTTCTAACCCCCAGAACCTGTGAATGTGACCTTATTTGGAAAATGGGTCTTTGCAGATATAATCAAGATGAAGTTATATAGGATGAGGTGGGTCTACTGACCAGTATCCTTTATAAGAAAAGACACAAAGAAAAGGGAAGAAAGCCGTGTGAATACAGAGGCAGGGATGGGAGTTGTGTTGCCAAAAGGCAAGGACTGCCAGCAACCACCAGCTACCCTCCTGACAAGTTGATTTTGGCCTTCTGGCCTCCAGGACTGTGACAGAATAGATTTCTGCTGTTTTAAGCCAGTTTCTGGTGATTTGTTACAGCAGCTCCAAGAAATGAAAACATCCAGCGAACTCAGACTGAAATGGATCAATCAGGCTGCCTGTACCCTCAACTGTTCGGTGGGAAAGAGAGGAGGGGTGGAGGGGAATTCTAGACAGAAGAACCTGAATCAGCTTTAATTTGTCTTACCTCAACCGGGCCCAAGGCCGGCTGCGCAAGCCGCACAAGTACCAACAGGTAAGCCTGCTTTACCTGAAAAGCAGGTGGGCAGAAGCCAGACTTGCTGGCACCGATATCTGGGGAATGATAATGCTCTCTCTACAATCAAGCAGCTTTCGTCCTCAAACACGGTCCAGGCCTGGTGGGAGGAGCACCCTCTGCTCTACCTTCACGGTCCCCAGGCAGGCTCTGTGGGCTAACGAAAACCTCTACCCGCTCTGGAGCAGGACACTCCCCCAGCACTCCTCCAGTTACCTAACCAGGCCGAGCCTCCGCATGCCACCAGCCCCACTCGCCACTGAGAAAAACAGTCGCTGCAGGACCGCAGCAGCGAGCCTGGCACTGCGCGGTGCCGCCGTGGCGCCCTGTACAAAGCCACAGTCCGGGCATCTGTAACAGTAAGTCATGCTGGTGGGCAGTCACCTTCGCCGAGCACCCTGTGTGTGCCAGGCGCTGAGCAGGACACGGAGAGACTGAGTTTCAGTCTCTGATAAAGGAAATGTGTTGGGGCTGTGAATTTAGTGATTCTCTCTCTCTGTCTCTGTCTCTCTCAATACGATAAGGTTTTATTTATTTATTTATTTTTCCTTTTTGGTGCTGGGGATTGAACTCAGGACCTTGTGCTTGCAAGGCAAGCACTCTAACCGCTGAGCTAAATCCCCAGCCCCCATCAATGTTATAAGGTTTTAAATGAAATGGCTTAATATTAAAATTGGCCTAATTTCTTAAAAAGTGGGTAAAGCTGCCACATGCTTTTATTTACGTATTGATTGATTGATTGACTGACTGACCGGTGCCGGGGACTATGCTTGCTAGGCAAGCACTCTACCACTGAGCTAAATCCCCAGCCCACACGCTCTTATTAAAATATAATTTTTTACAGTATCGCTCAGTCACTCAGCAAGGCCAGCACTGAGCACTGAGGGTGCAGTGTCCACACTCAGAGTCACCCTCGCCCACACAGAACTCCAACCCTGGGTCAGCACCCCACGATTCAGTTAGCATTGAGCATTGAGCAGGCGGTTAATTATCTCAGGGTGCCAGCTGTGTTTGCTCAGTTTAGCTTCCCCCAGGCAGAAACTACTTCCTTTCACGTGATCTTTTAATACCTACTCCAAAGCCCACCAACATCCCACGATTAGCTGGCTTCACATTTAGGACCCTGCAATGGATTTCCTTCTACCTGTCTAGAAAATGGACCAAGTTGCTGCATGGTGTTAGGAAGGAAGGAAGCGGAAGAGATTATGAATAGGATTTAAGCTCACACAGGGTTCTGCTCAACTGCTTCCTGTTCTTTCCCTCTGAAATGGCATCACTGAGACCACAGGGCAAAACACACAGGTGGGACTCAGAGATCTAGCTGTACTGTACAGCACAGTAGGTTTATATTGTTACACAACACCGCATGTAAGAGTTAGGAAAATGAACGCAAAGTCATCAAGCTGGAGTTTCCTTTGACCATTTCTTTGTTCTGATACTGTAATGTACACACTATATACAACTCCTCATTTAGCAACCAACTGATTTAATGATCTAGTTGCAGGAACGGAACTCAGTCATTAAACCAGGAGTGCCTGTATACGCATCATAAGCAAGTACTATCTTTAAACACAGCAAAAATAGAAAAATTAACACTTTTTAAAAACGCCAACCATTTTTATTACACTAATATGCTTTAAAATTTCTCTCTTGGGGATAGAAATTCCAAGGAAAAACTCATTATTACTCCAATATTAAAATATTTTACTGTTGAGTTCTCCAAATTGGCTGGAGTATATTAAAACTTTCTTCAGTTCCTTGACCTTTAACATCTTGTACAAAATTGTGTCTGCTTTGTAGAATTAACTTGATAAGTAGACTGTGGGACTGAGAATATTTCACTACTTTCAAATAGAGATGTAACTGCCAAATGAAAAAATATTAGATTAGCTGGAGTATATTAAAACTTTCTTCAGTTCCTTCAACTTTATCATCTTGTACAAAATTTTGTCTTCTTTGTAGAACTAACTTGACAAGTAGACTGTGGGACCAAGGATATTTTGCTATTCTCAAATAGAGATGTAACTGTCACATGAAAAAAATATTACATTTGTTCTTTATAGATCCAAGACTTGGCAATTATTATCATTATTATTCTACTGGAAGAACTGATATCTATTAAGCACATTTACTAAGTCAGTTACTATTTTAACAGCTCTAAATACATTTTTTCATTCACTCTTTGCAACAACCCCATGAAATTGTTACTCTTCTTATTCTAATTGTGTAAATGAGGAAACTAAACCTCAGATCCAAATGCTTGGGTAAGAAGGGCAACCAGGAGTTAAAGCAGGCAGTTAATGGCCGAAGTTAAATGGCAGCACAACCTTAGTTCGGGGTAACACTGTGTGAACTTGGGCCGGGCAGCCTTTCTCGAGAGCGAGTCCTTGGAATCAAGAGACGCCCACGGCACACTGACCACTCAGGCTTCCCTTGGACTCTGCAGTCGCCCTTCACGTCTCAGTGATGCTGGGTTCACGTTCTACTGTAATGAGCTGCTTGACACCAACATGGTTCACTAGCTTTCAACAGACTCTACTGTTTCTCCTTCGTCTTTGGCATCAAGTTGTTAATATACCATTCAAAAATCAGAACAGGGTCCTTCTGCCATTATAAGCGACATTCAGATTTCTGCCTAAAAATTTAGTTTTGTGCACCTGTCCTGCAATGACCTCCCTCTTCTCTTCTTGGAAGCAGATGGCTAGAAACGTCTTTGCCAAAGTTTCTGTTTTAAAACCAAGAGGCTCAACAGTGAGATGGATGCCGCGCAGCAGCGCAGCTCGTATGACTCTTAAGCAAACTCCCATTAGAACAGTGCTGAGGATCAAGGGGGCAAGGAGCCCAGCTGAGAACCCACGAGCCAGCCCACTCGGTTCCGGTGCCGCCACCAGGGCCTCTGCAGTCGGTCAGACCCAACACCCTCTCCTCTCTGAAGAAGTGCTGAGTCCTAGAAGCACCTATAAAGGAGAAGTGGAAGCAGATCTGTTGAAAGACTGCTCATTTTGTCTTCACTACTTTTCCCTCCTGGGTCATTAAGAGATGAGAATCTTAACCAAGTTTCTAGAACCAGTAAAGCAGGGACTGCGACCCCTTTCTAATATTCGGGGGTGGGGGCAAAAACGCAAGCCGGCCTTTCATACCATCCTTCCTACTTCGAACTGCTCTTAGCCAGCTGTCTCTGAATATGTTTTCTGAGCATCCAAAAGGAAGAGGAACTTGTCCTTTAAAGGCGGTCTGAATACTTGGCTGCTGTTACTTCTTCAACTGAGTCTGACAAGGGCCCACTGGCAGCCATGGGTCAGAAACGGGACAGAAGTCTGGGACACAGGAAGACAAGTGGGGAAGAAATGTCCTACTGTACTGCCTACCATCATCCTATGGTATCAGGGTGCCACTGCAGTTAGCCAGACTGCTTTTTTCAGCACAGACTTTCTGTGAATTTTAATTACAACATTAAAAATGGTGGCTTATCATTATATAAACATGGACCAAGGTACACTGGAAAGCTGAGGCAGGACAATCACAAGTGCAAGCCCAGTGTGCGCAACTTAGCAATACCCTGTCTCAAAAAGTGTAAAAGGACTGGGGATATAGCCCAAGCTATACTTTCAAAACTAATCAACAGCAAAATGTGGTGGTGCACGCCTGTGATCCCAGCACTCTGGGAGGCTGAAGCAAGAAGATCACAAGTTCAAGCCCACCCTGGGCAATTTAATAACCTAGCAAGACCCTAAAAAACAAAAAAGTGAAAAAGGACCTGGGATGTAGCTCAGTGCAAAGGCCTTGAGTTCAGTGTCTAGTACAAAAAACAAAACAAAAAGAAAAACTAAACACCAAAACAAAACCCAACCAAGTATATCTCTTCCCACCCCAAATGCTTCTTGTGGTTTCCATCTAATGAGATGTGCAGAAATGGTCTGAGGACAGTCACGCAACAGAAGAAGAAGCTGCTGAGTGAAGACTATCTACTGCTTCTCCTCTGGCTCTAGGGACACAGCTGGACTATCAGTGACACTGTCACGTGGAAATTCTGCATCTATGAGAAAGACCTGAAGGGGCAGACAAAGATGTAATGTGGAAGAAGACCGGAGTGACCGTGTGATTAGAGGGTGGAGGAGAGTCTGTCAACACAGAAGGGACACAGGCAGAGACACAGGTCCACATCAGGTAGCCAGCGTTTGATTAACAGTCTTCCCAATTTGAAACTCAGTCCAAAAGCACAGAGCACTTGCACAAGCCGGTCCCCTTCTCAATGGACAAATCAGAGAAACTACATTATGATTCCATTTATATAAAATTCTTGAAAATGCAATATAATGTGTAGTGACAGAAAGCAGAGTAGTGGGTGCCCGGGGCGGGGGTCAGGGACAGAGAGAAGGATGGGGATCGTAAATGGACACCAGAACTATAGGAGGGGAAATATTCATGATCTTGATGACGGAGAAGACTCCACAGGTGTGTGCATGTGTCGGAACTCTTCAGACTGTACACTGTAAACATGGTGACAAACACGACGGCTCCACAGATCTTAAACAAGGCCTGCTAGTCTGGGAGACAGCACTACAAATTTTAGTGACTTCTGTGGTATAGAGTTCTCATGTTTATCTTTCTTCCAGGGCACAGAGCTGGGCGTCACTTTTCAGTCATTCTGAAGGGGTGGCCAGCCTGAGTGCCGGCCAACAGAATGAGCACTTCTACCTCCCCCACAACTGAGCGAAGGACTCTGAGCACCTGGAGCAGGCCCAGATCCCTGCACCACGGAGCTGAGCACCCTGACACTGAGGGCTGATACTGACAAATGAAAATGAACCTGAAGTGTGTTGAATCACTGAAATCTTGGAGTTGTAAAAGCAGTCAGCTTCCTGGACATTATATAAAGTATTTAAGACATGATACAAAGTATTTAAATACTATTAGTATATGTATATATATCAATATATAACATATAGTACATGACATGTTAATCATTAATTGTTTATGATACATATTAATATATTGACTGGTATAACAATATTCCTAATTCCAAAATTAACACTAGTAGACTGCAGCAAATGAGATCTTTCCGCTTATTTCACAAACTGTATTAAAGAACAAATAACAACATGTATTTAAAAGCTTTTTGAAAATGAATGTAATTTCACACATTAGATAATGATCATAACTGCTGTTACAAATGCCCGTATTTGTCTTTCTCACGTTGAGCTTGCAGTCCCACTCCCAGTGAAGACTAGGAGGGTTTTCTTTGTTTCATGGCAGAAGGCCCCTACTCTAGGCCCCCACAGTTCTCTCCTGTTTAGCAGAATCTGATACGGTCTAAAAGCCATTCACTGGAGCAACTCTTTTTATGAAAGTATGGGTACATTCAAATGTAAATTTATAGATAAGGACTACATTAAAAAAACACTATCAGCTGTTCTCCACATTTTACTCATACTTTATCATATTTTTTAAGGAGGAGGGGTTTCTTTTGGCTCACATTTCAATCCATAATCAGCTGGCTCCATGGCAGGATTACATGGCAGGCACAGGGCTTTATTTATCATTTTAACAGGCTCCTTTTTTCCCCAAAAAAATCCGTCTCTGAGTTATTACTTCTGAAAAGTAAATTCATTGCTATACTAAACCATCTCTACTAAAAAGGGGGCCTCAAAGCGTATTTGAGTGCTAGCAAATGAGAAGCAATGAACAGTGTATTGGGTATGTACTCAGCACATACTTGCTCACACACAGATCTCTAAAATATGGGTGTGTATTGGGCACATACTTGCTCACCCATCTAACTCCAAAACACTTTCAGGATTTCTTCCAGACTCTTGTGGATCACAAAAAGTCCTACTAATATCATGTTTAAATTGGGTGACGTCAGACACCTTTCACTGAAGGTCATTTTGGAATCAGTTACTTTCCATTACACCTTAGTAACAGATCATCCTAGAATCTCAGGAATTTATAGTCACAAAGATTGATTTCACTCTTGGCCCCCTTGGAGGACAAGCTGCAGCTCAGTTCTACATCTTCATTTCAGGGCTCAACTCAGAAGAATAGCCTCTCTAGACTACCAGCCTTGTCCCTGCATTCCCAGGCACCGGCCTAAGAGTTCAGATAAAGGCTCGCAGGAGATATATCTCCATGTTTACTTTATTTTTCATTGGTGGGGGGTGGAGGCTGAAACAGGGTGTTGCTATGCAGTTCAGGCTGGCCTTAACCTCACTATATACCTAGGCTGGCCTGAAACTTGCAGCAATCCTCCTGCCTCAGCCTACCAACTGCAGAGATCATAGGTATGCACCACCACATCCAGCTTGTCTCAGTATGTAAAAACATAAACCAAGCCAAAAGCTGCTAAATAAAGTATGTCCTATCCTTGATCACTAAATGTTCTTAACCCAGAAGGCCAAGATGAAGTCTTGATTTCTTGGACTCCTGGGAGTCCACATAGAAACATGAGAGTGTAAGGAGAGGTGGCCCCCCGCCTGAAGGCTGCTCCCTGCACTCCTCTCCGTCCTGCACTGTGCACATCCTATGTGCATGCATGTTGCCCCCATCCACACATCCATGTCTTTTCCCAGCCACCCAGGTCTAAGCGTAGCAGCGCAGTGTGGTCACACGCAAGCACACAGATCCCAGAAGGGACTTGGAAGTGGCCCCGAGACTGTTTAGGTGGAGGAGTCTGGAGTCCAGGGTAGAGATGGGGTCACATAAAGTTGGGTCTGACGGTGGCAGGCATGTAGGGAAGCAGTAAGTGGCTGGCGGAGAAAAACATGAGCCACGGCGGCAGCACATGGAAATCTATGCTGTGACCCTTCCACCTAGATTTCAGTGGCCCTGAAGCATGTCACATGGCAAAGATGGGTGTCAGTGGGGCAGGAGAAACATCCTGCTTGAAAGGAGGTCCGTGTCATAGGGAGGGGCAGGGAGTGTTCTCATCAGAAACATAATCTTTTTCCTTAGTTGCCAGGACTTTAAAAAGGGAAGACAAAGTCCAAGAGTTGAAAATAAAGATGAAGAGCACACCCTGGTTGCTTTCCAAATGCCGCGAATCCACACAGTGCCTGGCACACAGCAGACCCTCAGTCAAAGGTGGGGGACCTGACTTGAAATAAGCCAAAGAGGAAAATGCCCCTACAATTCCAGCAACTTCTGTCGGGAAAAGAACAATAATTTGGCAAAAGGAAAAGCAGTCAGTCTCCGGGGATACAGGCTGGCTCAAGTGAATGCACCGCTTGAGGCAACCAATTTGTACAAACAGACCGGTCCTGAGGAGGGGAGAGAGGGGCTCCCGCCGCGAACCTGCGCCGCTCCCTTCCCCCACCCTGCCCTGCCGCCCTCCCTCCCAGCTCTTTTCAGAAAGTCTTGGGAGTGCAGCCTGGAGCAAAAGTCCCAGACCCCAGCCGCTTCCTGAGCAAGCCTGTCGGGCAGCCCACCTTCAGTCAGGAGAACTGAAAGAATAAAAGAAACCGCCCTTCTGTTATAAAAACTAGCCAAGGACATTCACAGAGACTTTTTAAAGGCAAATACAACTTTCAAAAATTTTCTTTCCACTCACTAAAATTCAACTTTAAAATATATAGGCTTCTTAAAAATACAGTCTATTGCTACCATCATAAAGGCCACTCCTTGTTATGCTCCAGGAATTTTATGTGCCTGATCTCACTTAAACTTCAGAACAAAATTACAAGCTCATGGAGCAGGCTAAGTTAGGTAGAAATTAATATACAGTCAGAGAAGGACTAGGCTCTCAAGGAAGTCAGCAGAAAAAATAAAGACATCAGAATGGTGGCTGGAGGTGCATCTGATGAAGACCAGGCCTCCGTAATGGACGAACAGTAATTTAAAAGTACATTGTAATTAGCATCGTCTGGTCCAGGAAGTCCAGCTAGGATCAGTCACCCAGGTGGGTGACCACAGCACCTGGACCCCCCCCCCAAAAAAAAATGTCTTTGTTCTTTCCATGAACCGTTGCTACGTGACTCGTTTCCCTACTGGATCAATATTAGCTAAACAGCTATACTTGTAATCCTATAGGCTGATGGGAGGAGTAGGGCCTGGCGAGGGCTGGCTGGGAAGTGGGCAACCTGGGGACAGGGGCACGGGATCCAAGCACCACTTCTCGGGACCCAGATGTGGAAGTTCTCACGGGTCTCTTAGAGAACTTGGACAAGATAAATAAAGGCAGCACCACAAGGTCACTCTCTCTTCTCTACTGGCTGCACCGGCAGCGGTGCCCGTGTTCGCACTGCGGGGAGGCGGTGTCTGTGCGTGACATGCCAGGCCGATCATGTTCTTTCTATGATAGCACAAATTTCACTTTTTCTCTGCGTGGCCCAAACTCACTCCTCAGAGCCAGTTTCTCCCTCTGTTTGCCATCCTGAATAAACTTTGACACTGCTTTTGGCCACTTTGCTTCATCCAATTCTTTCTTCGAGGCAGGAAGAACCTGCAACTTGGAGTACACCTAACAATGGCAGTTTGACCCATGCTGTACCCACTTTGTGACTTTGCTATATAAATCACCCCTGACAAAGAGCTTCAGTGGCCACCCACTTTGGGGTCCCCTCCTGTCTCAGGAGCTATCTCACAATAAATCATTCCTACTCTTAACTTCCACTGTTCCTTAGCATTCACTCTTCATTTCAGGGCACATGAACTCAGCGTATCTGACATCTAGCAGGTTGGGGGTTATACTTTCCCCTGTATCAGTTAGACATAGGTAGCCATGAGGGACAAATGGGGTGGGGTGGGCGGGGCAAAACAGCACGCATTGCCAATTAAGTAAGAAATAAAGATGTCAATTTATAATATATTTGTAATCGTTTCCTAGGTCTCAGACCTAGAGTGATCCCACAGAGCACAATGAAGTTTCAAGGTTACACATTGTACACAGTTCTTCTGATACCTGGCCACCGGGCTCTCTTGTTCCAGAACAAGGCAGGAACATTGCTGGCCGCCATAACCTACAGCCCAGTGGTATCAGGAAAGGTTCTTTAAGGACCCCCCTGCCATAGGCTTGGACCTGGTTTAAATTAACAATTTCTCTCTCTTAAATTTCTTACATGATGAAAGCACCTGTGACCATCTAAAAAGGATGGGAAGCAGGTGTGGTGGCACAGGCCTTTAATCCCTGCACTTGGTGGTAGGCTGAGGCAGGAGGGTCACCAGCAAGTTCAAGGCCAGCCTGAGTTACATAGTGAGTTCAAAGCCAGCCTGAACTGCATAGCGAGACCCTGTCTCCAAAATAAATAGACAAGCAAATAAATAAATAACAAATAAAATAAAAATTTAAATGGCAGGAAGACATTTTGCAATTTCAAAGTAACTTCTGAGTAAAAAGTTGATGATAAGCATCGTAATTACCTCAGTTCCCTGGACCTGAGAGGAACTCTTGGGTGCAAATGGCACCTGGTGCACATTCCTTTCCAGTACTCCCTGCCTTCTTGCTGTGTGTATGTAACTTCTGCACGGCCAACGTGTCTTAACTGAATTTTCTCACCACAGACCGAGGACGGAGGAGGTGACAGGCCGGTTCCTCGCTGTGTCTCTGTGTCCGTGACACAGTCTACAGTTACGGAAACCAAAGATCACTGAGGCTGAGTTATTTGTCCACTACCAAGAGCAGGGAAGTGGTAGAGCTCGTGTTAAACCCTGGTTGGTGGTGCACTGTATCTAATTACCAAATTTACGCAAATGAAAAGTTCAAACAAGCACGTGGTTCCGTTCCACGAGAAAGATAGAAATACGCGAAAGACTGGTTCTCCTAAAGTGGCATACAGCCTCCAGCCTCCAAGCAAATAGGCAGCCCCAAATGAACACAATACAACCATTATAAAAGAGATGCAAAAATGATACAGGGGAAAAATATAACTCCCAACCTGCTAGATGTCAGATATGCCGAGGTTGTGTTCCCCAAAACAGAAAAATGAATTCTAAGGAACAAAGGAGGTTAAGAGCAGGAAAATTCATTGAGCGAGAGAGCTCCTGAGAGACAGGAGGGGACCCAAGTGGGTTGCCAACGAGCCCACTTTTCAGAGGAAGTTTTGTAGAGCAAAATCATGAGGTGGGTACAATGTGGATCAAAATTACGATCAACCAATATTATAAATATAGCTGTCCAGGTAATATTGATCCAATGGGGAAGCAGGTCACACAGCAAATGGACACAGAAAGAACAAAGACATTCCAGGATGGGGTGGATCTGGAGGTCCTGGTTGCCCGCCTGGGTGACTGATGTCTGTCCCGACTTTACCAGATTGGATGAGTATAATCTTCGGTTCACTGTTTATTCCTCAGGCAGGAATATAGGTCTGGTCATTCCATCTTCATTTTGAGGCCCGGCTTTTAATGGATGTGCCTCCAGCCATGGTTGTAGTGTACTCTCCTCTTCTGTATTGACTTGTTTGAGGGCCCAGCCCTGTATTTCTAACCTAACTTAGCTGACTATAATAAAAATAGCCCCAGTTACACGTCTTATCCCCGCCCTTTTTCGGTACTGAAGACTGAACCCAGGACCTTCACAATGAGCACCATCCCCAGTCCTTTTCTAGTTTTTATTCTAAGACAGGTTCTCACTAAGCCACTAAATCCCCCAGGCAAAGCTCCAGCTTGTGATCCTCCTGCCTTACACTCCCAAGCCCGGCTCATATTTTATTTGTAAATGAAAATATTTTTGTTTTTGTATTTCCTGATTTTTAATCTATGCTTATTATAAACAATTCATGACCTCTAGAAATAAATGCACAAAGAATAAAGGTTCTGCTCTACCCCCTCAAGAAAATCACTATCAGCAGTCGGAGATACATCCTATCAAACTTTTTTCTATATATTTAGAATTATACACACCAATACAATAGAACTATATAGAGGCTAATATAAGAAAATTATTATATATTCTATTCAGTAACCTGCCTGTTCAAGAATCATATAATTGGAATAGTTTCCATGACTACGTAACAGTTCAGTGAATGAATGTTATCATGCCCTATTTCATATTTGCTTGGTATGTGGGCTTTTTTTGTTTGCCTTTGCTGATATAAACAGTGCTGAATTGCACACACAGGCACATGTCTAATTCTTTCCTTGGGATAAACTAACAGTTCAAAAGAAGGAAATTTAAATTGACACAGATTGTCAGTGTCAGGATGCCCTCCAGAAAGGTCTTCCCACAATCCCTGTATGTGAATTCCCATCTCTTCATTCTCAACACTGGATGTTTTCAACTGTTTAAACTTTACCCAGACAATGGACATTATTGTTTAATCAGCTCACCTAATATTGGGAATCATCATCTTTTCACGTCATTTATTTGCATTTTTTTCCTGTCGTGAACTAATATATTTAAATTGGCATGTTCCTGCAGGATAAAATAGTGCTGAGATAGGATGGAAGAAACAAAGGTAGGCAGAAAGGAAAGTATACTTTTAAGAAAAACTGCATCCTCAGGGACGGGACACAAAAGTTATCTAATAGATTTTCCATTCCACACACACACACAGACAATAACCTTAGGCCTGTCCTTTTCACCTGTAAATAGCGCTTTTCTCCAGCAGAATGGGCCATTATCTTTCCACCCCAGGATGATCAATCCCCTTTCACCTGTAGAATGGGCCTTTTCTCCTATGAATAGGTCATCCATTTCCACCTGTAAAATGGGCCACACTTGCCACACCTGTGAATGGGCCATCAGCTTTCACTTGCAGGAAGGACCACCACCTTTCACCTACAAATCAAACCCCCTCTTTCCACAGATTTCCGCCCCCAAAATCACACAGCTGTGCCTAGCTCGCTGGAGGCCACAGTGTGCCTCTCTCTCTCTCGAGGGCCCACACTTTATTCTCTTTTAGTGTTTGCTTTCAAAATTCTACCGAAAGACCTCCACTGGGGAGGATGAGGCTGGAGGATTGCCGGAAGTTCAAGACCAATGATGGAAATGAGCAAACCTGCAGCCTGCCTTGTGGGAGGGTGAGTCAAAGTGCCCCATCTCTGCTTTGGGGAACCACCTTGGACCCTGTCTGGAGACCACCCTTTTGTTACTCAGGGGAAAAGGATGACTGAGGGATTTGTGAGGCATAAACAAATCTCTTCTCCCTACTATAGCTGTGGGAAGTAGGCTGTAAATGGAGCAACAAATCCAAAATCTAGTTTCTAGAACAAGTGGCACTGCATGTGATGGCTCCAGGAATACTCTACGAATGGGCCACTGTTGTAATTTGTTCTTCAGCAGGGACTGCTAAGTCGTGCCCACAAGGTGTTAGGGGCTGGTCTGTGACCCTCCAAATTCATATGTCACAGTCCTAACCCCCTCAAAGTGCAATTGGGTTTGTGATGCGGTCTTTAGAGAGCTAATTAAGTTAAAATGAAGTCGCTCCAGTGGCCCACCTCAACATGACTATCCCTAGAAGAGGAGAACATTAGTTCCAGACACAAAAAGGGAGACTGTGTTAAAACGCACAGGGAAGCCTGGCTGCTTGCAAGCCCAGGAGCCGGGCCTCAGAAAAGACCGCCCTCCGGCAGGCACCTTGAGCTCCAAACATCTAGGCAGAGCTGAGAGGAGACACCTTCCTGTAGCTGAAGCTGCCCAGCCCCACCAAGCTGCTAGCAGCTGCTCAGGCTTACACTGCTCACGGCTCCCCAAGAGCACGGGAAACAATCTGTAGTGAAAAAGGAAGCAGATTTATCCACAGCCGGCTCTGGAGGGGACGGGGGCCTCTTGTCTCTACTCACCATCTCCACTGGGTAGGTGTGTGAGGACTGTTCTAGTGAGGAAGAGAAAGGAGGGACATAATGAGAGAGCAGAAAATGAAATCTTCACCATGGTCTCATCCTCAGGCCCTTCTTGCTCCTTCCTTTCTTGTGGGAAGAAAGCTGGACTCTGCCCTCCTGCGGGACCACCTGCACATCCCTGTCGGAGGTGGTTCTTTCTGTCCATTCACCTGAGTGGAAGGGCTGGCGGTGCTTTACACCCTCAGCACGAGGAAGTCTGGAGAGACAGCCCAGCTGCGAAGGAAAAACCCCTAACTACAAAATCTATCTTATGCCCTCAGTTACAAAGCTAGTGGTTCGTTGTTACGGAAGCCCTAACAAACTGACAGACAATGCACTTCACGTAGGACTAGGGAAAAGTTGGCTGTCAAGTCCACATTAAAAAAAAAAAAAAAAAAAAACAACAAAAAAAAAAACGAGCACTTTTGGCGCTATTGCTGGAAAGGACCACTATTTTCTTCGTGTTTGTAACCCTGTTTGCACACGTAACGGTGTGCACCACAAGGTGAGGACATAGACTTGCCCTCAAGTCTCACTAGACGCGCAAGGACACCACTCTGTGCGGCAGTGCAGCCTCCTGAACTGTTTATGTTTCCTCACTTGACCCAAGATTAAGCTGTGAATTCACAATCTCTTGAAGCAAATGTAAAAAATCAACTCCCATTAATAAAGGAGCTGGGAATTTAGCTCAGTGGTAGAGTGCTTGCCTAGCAAACACAGGCCCTGAGTTTGATCCCCATCACCACCATCCCCCAAAAACTATAAACACAACATCTGCAAGATTTTTGGGGGACTGAACTCAGGGCTTTTGCACTGAATTACATCCTCAGTCTTTTTTAAAAACAGTTTTGAGATAGGGTTTCGCTAAGTTGCTAGGTTTCCCTGGCTGGGTTCAAACTTGGTGATCTGCCCACCTCAGCCTCCCACAGTGCCTGAGATTACAAGCACGTGCCATAACATCCAGCTATAAGGAGTTTTTTTATATTTATTTATTTTTAAGATCTGATTCAACTGAGAATGGAAAGAGCAGATGCCTCTGTGGTAAAGCCAGGGAGAACGGCTCTCTAAAGTGAAGAACTTTAGCCCATCTCCAGTGAAAACACAGCACTACAAAAGAAGCCCCAAAGAGAAATACAAAGACCAGACCTCGCCCTCTTTGCTACCAGAAGCAGAGGGAGGTGCGGGGGTCTAAAACACATCAGCCGAGCAGGGTGTGGTGCAAGTTCCAGGTCAACCTGGACTACACAGTGAGTTCAAGGCCAGCCTGAACTCCATAGCCGACCAGGTCTCCAAACAAATCAGCAACAACAAAACACATTAACTTAGGAGTCAACAAACTCTCTACCGCTAAATCTCATTATGGTATCAAGCTTGCTACTAAGTCAAAAAACAAAGTGTTGTCTGGGACCTGAGGGCTTCCATTTCTATTGTTTGCTTTTAACTTTCTGCTGGAGTGAACTGAAACCTTTAAGGAAGGTGGTCCATTGTTTAATTCAGGAAAATTAAAAATGAAACTTTCAGAGAGGAAAGTAATGAAAAATAAGGACTTGTGCCTGGCCAATTTCTAAGGTGTTTTTATACGCTTTTCATAATGAATGGGGACAAGAAATGACAAAGGCAAGATCTGCTCCTAGGCCTTGGCTTTCTTGCCCAGAAAATGTGAAAAACTTACTAATCGTTTTTTTTGAGTTTCTTTTGCCTTTAAAGGCCTGTGATACTCGAAGAAATCAAACAGGGGCTGGGAGTGTAGCTCAATGGTACGGCACATGCTTGATACATATGATGTGTTGGATTCAGTCTCTAGCACCCAAAAAAAGAAGAAGGAAAAGAAGCCACCAATCTCTATGATCCTAAGATTAAATAAGAAGACATCTATTTTGAGAGGCTTTGGGGCTAATCAAGTAATAATAAACACTGGAGCAGGTTCTCTGCACCAGCCACTATGGCTTGAGCACACTTGGTGTCCACAGATATTTCACTGAGTTTAAGTTAACACTTTATTATCTGAAAATACCACAGCACACTATTCTCTTTGAAGACTGAACTTCTGGGTGTTGAATGGTTTGTACTAGGGCCTTTGTGAGTGTTATGGGTTGGATTGGAAATGTCCCACAAAATCACCTGAAACGCTTGGCCCTCAATGCAGGGATGTTCAGAGGTGGTGCTTTTCCAAGGTGAATGGATCGTGAGGACTCTAACTTCATCAGTGGGTTTAATCCAGTGATGGATTAACAATTTCATGGTGTTATTGGGAGATGATGGAGGCCCCAGAGGTCGGGCCTACCTGGAGGGAGTGGGTCATGGGGTGTGATTTTGGAAACCATGTCTTGTTCCAGTCCTTCTGCGCTCAGGCTCTCTCTCTTCTTCCTGGCTGCTATGAGGTAAGTAGCTCTGCTCTGCCATGTGCCCTTGCCATGATGTTCAGTTTGGCCCAGGCCAATCAACCAGGGACTGAAACCTCTGAAACCATGAGCCAAAGTAACTCTTTCCTTCTTTAATTTGATTTATCTCAGGTATTTTGTCACAATGATGGAAAGCTAACATAGTAAGCAACTTCTGATGTCCCTTAAATCAGTACTGTTGTATCATTCATCTGGAAAGCTACTAAAAGTGGGAGACACCATCCTTCACAGGTGAATTTAATGATGATTCGAAAGCCACCTACATCAGGATGGGGATTTAGCTCAGTGGCAGAGCGCTTGCCTAGCAAGCACAAGGCCCTAAATTAGATTCCCAGCACATTTACACACAAAAAAGCTACCTACATTTAAAATACTAGTATGTGGTAAAATAATTTAGAATTATAACCAAAGAACTAGTTTCTATTTTTCTTTTTCTAGATTCAAGTACTTGGGACTAAAGTGTTTTGACAGATTTTTTTTTTTTCTTTTCAGGTGGGAGGCAAGGGTGTAATGCTAATGCGACACGGCAAATAGAAGAAACGTCACGCTAGCATTTCTTGGACAGCTCCTTAGCTCCAAGCATGATACAATCCAAAAATAAAAACAGCCTTGATACACTGGAGGACCTAAGAGTTTATTAAGGAGATGATGTTCAGGGAAAGAGGCCTCCTGCCAAAGGTATGATAGGTAGTTGTTATGGCTTGTATCTAGATGTCCCCCTAAAGTCTCATCTGGTCCTAGATGGGGAGTTTTGAAGGTGGCTACATTACGGTATGTGAATATGGATTAAGCATGTGATACCAGGATTAAGGGTGTAGATAATGGGAGCCCCAACCTGGGTTTTGAGTGGCACCAATCAATAGGCTTACTGCCTGGATGCAATATAAAGAGAGAGAGGGAAGGCAGATTTGCTGCTGCTGTTGTTTGCTGCTGCTTTCTGCCTGCCCTGCCATGCCATGAGCTGTTTCTCCTCTGCAATACCGTTCTGCCATGCCGCTCTGCTTTGGAACCAGCTGACAACAGACTGAAACCTCTACACACTCTGAGCTGAAATAAGCCTTTCTTCCTTTAACTTTGGGTGTTGGGTATTTTGTCCCAGCAATGAAAAAAGTAACTATGACAGCGTACAGGGCACATGACCTGGGTCAAATTGCAGAAGAGAACCTGCATGGTTGGTGCACTTACTTTGAAATCCAATTTCTTAGGACCACATTTGGCACAAAATAAAAGCTTCATGTGAGAAAACATCTTGAAGATCATCTTAATCAGAAAGACTTTGTCATGGTGGGTTATTCAGGTAAAGGCTAAGAGTGGAGGCCTAGGCTTGGAAAAATCTGAATCATAATGGGGAAATAGTTTGATTGAGCATGTATGTATTTGAAATACATTTAAGTCTATTCAGTTTTCTCTAGCCTAATCCAGCTCCCTGATCCAGGCCATCATCTACCAATATGTTGCCTGGATACTTCCCTAGTGCCTAAGCAGTGTGAAGTCATCTCTGCCCCATGACACTATTTTCTACACCTGACGACATCATTCATTCCTACATTTGAAATCTTTCTTGGCTCTCTACTGCTCTGAGGAGTCATTTCAAACTCTTTCGTGAGTTTGCCTACAAGGTCTCATATGTTCTGTCCCTACATAGAGTCTGCAGTCTTGTAGTATCCAGCACACAGCCACTACTGTTTTGAATTAATTTAAATTGAGAATCAAATTCTTGGCTGGGCATGTTGGCACACTCCTGTAATCCTAGCACTGTGGAAGCTGAGGCAGGAGAATTGCACGTTCAGGGACAGCCTGACAAATTTAGTGATTAGCAAGTCTCAAAATCTAAAAAAATTTTTTAAAGAGCTGGGGTGGTGCTGAGTGTGAGGACTATGGGTTCATTCCCCAGTACCACAAAATAAATTGATAAATAAATAAATTCTTCCCACTAGCCACATTTTGAATGCTCATTAGCTACATGTGGGTGTGGCTACCATACTGGACACCACAGATACAAAACATCTCCATCATCTACAAGGTACAACTCGACAGTTCTAGTGGGCAAATCTCTCATCATCTGTGAAAGAACAGTATGTTTCAGTCGAACTGAGGTACCCACCATCAGTTCACTGAACTCACTGCACTTTCTCTAGCTTTAAGGCCTTTACAAACATTGCTCCCAACCCAGCTGGCACTTCTCAGCTTTGGAATCAGTACTCTAGGGCACCTTCCCCTGCCACAATTATGCAGGCAGCTTCCTTCTGCTCTTTCCCTCTGACTCTCGCAACCTGCCCTGTCAAAGAACTTCTCTCTCAATATTGCAGTTGCCTTTACTTACTATCGGCTACATCCAGCATCCCCACTAGATTAGAGGCTGCTTGAGGTCAAAGCCTTGTCTCTCTTGCTCACTGTTAAGAGTCAAGTTCTAGCCCAGTGGCTGGCACATGCAGATCCTCCTTTGTGGAATGAGTGAGTCAGTGAGTGTAAAATTAGTCTGTGCTTCATTGTACAGGCATCACAGTGTCACGAACACAGAGGTTCTTCACTGTATTTTGTGTTACAGACTCTCTGTCAGTCTAATTAAGCCTATGGACTCCTGAAAACAGTGTATTGGGTGCACGAACAAGGACACAGAAACTGTTTATACTAAAGTACTTAGCAAACATTAAAAAATGATTTCTTGAATTTTGATATAGTAATGTCTGTACTTCCTTATTAACACATTAGCAATACTTGTTAATACTAGTATTAATACAACCATTAATGGAGGCAATAGCAACCATCATTCACAAATGGCAATGACAAATAATAAAAGATAAATGATATTTTGAATCCCAGCTACTCAGGAGGCTTAAGCAATAAAATTGCAAGTTCAAGGCCAGCCTGGATGACTTAGACCTTGCCTCAAAAAACAAACAAACACCAAATAAAAATATCTCTTAAAGGGCTAGGAATGCAGCTTAGCGGTAGAGCATTTGCCCAGCACGTGCCAGTCCCTGGATTTGGGTTTGACCCCCAGCACACACACGCAAAAACAAGATAAATGATATTCTGAGATAAATGTCACTACTACAATGTGCTACAGAAACGGCTATGATTTCTTGCTGCTGACTAAGAGGGAGGTTCTGCTAATACCCTGTGGTTTGTTGCCACATCCATAATTCAGGGAAATTCTCACTTCACTAACCTCCCCGGAGATGAAAGACAATAAAGATGTCAATCATCCAAGTCCACGGGCCTTCTGCTTTTTAAGTAGTTCCAAATAACTAGTTTTGATCACTTGCTTGGAAATGAAAAATAACAGCATCTGAAACCTGGCCCTGTGGGACTGGGACAGAGTCGAGGGCAGAGGGCCCAGCCGTAGGAGTGGCAGAGCCGCATACAAGTCTAGGTATCAATCCTAATCTTATTTTGTTTTGCAGTGCCGGGGATTAAACCCAGGACCTCACACATGCTAGGCAAGCTCTCTACCACTGGCTACCCTCCAGCCCTTCTTAAAAATTTATTTCGAGAAAGGGTCTCCTTAAATTGCCCGTGGTGGTCTAGACATTGTGATCCTCCTGCATTAGCCTCCCAAGTAGCTGGGCTTGTAAGTGTGTGCGCCCAGGTTTAATTTTTATCTTCACTAATGTGAGTTAAGGACACTGATACCTCCATCCACGAGAGAAGGATTGCAGTACCACGAACACCACAGAACGGAATCAATCAAACATGTAACAGTCCACCCCTTCTCTTCAGAATCAGTACACATACAATTCCAGCAGGGACCTGCAAAGTCTCTGGTTAGAGACTACAGGGTTTTTATGAAGAGATTCCAAAATATCTAATTCAGATCATCTGTTTGCAATACAGCTTCTTAGATTCTGCCACTCTTTCCAGATTTTTTTAAATTATTATTATTATTATTATTTTTGGTGCTGGGCTCTTTCCAGATTTTGTTCCACACAGATAGATCAATAACAGCAAGGATCGATTTGAGTATCACAGCAAAACTTTTCCCACCTCACCTTTTTTGCACCCTCTGAGGTAAATAAATAAAGAAGGAAAATGTGGCTGCTTTAGTCAAAGAATACAACTTAGAGAGCTTCTCCCCACTATACCCGCACATCCAAATATACTAACCTTTTAAAAAAAATTTAAGAGATTATATAAAATCCAAATGAGAACAGGGAAAATAAAATGAATGGAGACCACTGGATAACAGCTTCATGTGGGAAACATGAAACAGTCTTATTTCTGTACTCATCCCATCTACTTGCTTTCATAATTCTTCCAGTCATGAAATAACATTTCAGGGCAAACACACTTAAGCTCAGGGACCTGGAGAACAGGCTCGGGAATGAGGGCCACCAGACGAGTCAGTGTATTACACAAATGTCCCACGGTGTCATCTCAACCTATCAGGCAGTGTGCTGGGCCTACAGAACGGACTTGTTCCCTGTTTCTAAGAAGGTCTTAGTCGAGTGAGGGACTCCTAAAAAGCAAGAGTTCTTAGTGAAATAAATGTACAAAGGACGTTAGTAGATGCTCCTGGGAAATGCGGAGGGAGACCAGGCCTGAGAAAGGTTCTCTGACCTCCTTCCCACAACCTGCTGTGTCTGTAAACACCAGCCATCAACACCAGTCCCTACCAGGCACAGGGCAGCGGAGCTGAGGAGAAAGACTTGGCTTGAATCTCAACTCTACCCTCTTTAGTTGTGTGACTCTGGCCAAGTCATTTAACTTTCAGAGTTGTTATTTCTGCATCTATAAGATGGGATAATAACACACACTTTAAGAGATCGTGGCTGGGCATGGTGGCACACACCCATGATCCCAACTACCTGAGAGGTTGATCGAGGAGGATCTCAAGTTCAAGGCCAGCCTGGGCAACTTAGCATGACCCTGTCTCAAAATAAAAAATAAAAAGGGCTGGGAATGAAGCTCCCAGCCATCCTCAGTACCACAACAACAACAA
The DNA here is from genome assembly GCA_004026905.1 of Hystrix cristata. NCBI lineage: Eukaryota > Metazoa > Chordata > Mammalia > Rodentia > Hystricidae > Hystrix > Hystrix cristata. The sequence goes on along the minus strand of PVJO010010874.1, from coordinate 33,090 downwards.
CAACAACAAAAAGTGAAGGATAAGTAAGATAATGTATGTATAATATAGCACATTCCTGGCACATAAGCATATGTCCTATAAACAGAAACAGTTATAAAAATTCTTTCAGTGGCCAAAAAAATATTTTTATAGATAATTAGCTCTTTGTGGGAAAATATCACACAACTCCTTTTTCTGTATTCTCAGGACTGGTAAACTCAATAAACATTTGTGTTCTAAGAAATTCTGGACTTTTCCGGAGAACTTTCAAAGAAAGCAATGATTCAAGTTTTCTTGTTTTTAAATACTGACTAAAATCCCAACTGCACAACTACTAGACACAAGGAGAAATAGAACAGAAGTAAGGCCAAATTTGTATTTGTTCATGAAAGAGAAAAACGATGTAATTTATTTTTAAAAATACTCTCTCCTTAGCCGTGTGTGGTAGCGCACCCCTGTAATCCCAGCACTCGGGAGGCAGAGGCAGGAGGATTGCCATGCGTTTGAGGTCAGCCTGGGCTACATAGTGAGCTCAAGGCCAGCCTGGATGACACGCACATAGCGAGACCCTGCCTCGAAAAACAAAAAACAAAACAAACAAACAAACAAAACCCTCCATTCTTTCATTTTCGTAAGTAGGAAACTATTGTTTGGGGAAAATACTACATGAATTTCTTGGAAATTTGTAGCTAGAGGGAAGAATTTTAAACATAGTTAACTTATTTTTGTTTTCTAAGCAAAATATATTCAAAGTTTTAAAAAACAGAATACAGATATGTCTTAAGAATAACAAAAACTCCCTATAATCCCATCCTGCATGTGATAATCACTGTTTACCTATGAATCTGCATCCCTGATTCTGGTTTAAACTCTACCAACTACAATAAAATTCAGACAAAAGAGGCAACAGAGAAGTGCAGCACACCTTATCAAGAGATGCACGCCTTACCTAAGGGTAGGCAATGCTCTTATTCTACCCTTTAGAAAAAATGACAAGAGAACCTGCGTGAGTATTTAAAAATTGTTGCCATAAAAAAATTAAGGTTTCCAGGCTATGTATTTCTACTTGGTATAAATGCTTATTTCTGAGAAAAAAAAAAAATCTAGTACGAAATCTCTAGGGATACCCTACTCTGTGGCAGAATTCCACTGTGATGAGTTAAATGCAAATGAATCAAGAACACTTGGTCTAAATTTGTTTTAAGCCCATGATATTTGACACACAAACTTTGGGTAAAATACAGTGTTAGGTTTTCCGAATCTAGAATTTTTTAAATTAATTTAAATTTTTATTAGTATATGTTTGTAACACATAACATTTAATTATATTTATCTTGTATTGGAATGTATACACTTCGCATCTTAATCATTTTTACTTCCTGGATCTAGAATTTTTTTAAAAAAAGAAAATTTAAAAGGCCAAGAAGCTTAAGAGAACATGGAACAAAGTAGGGCTAACTTTATAAAGGTAACTAATCCAGGCAAGTTAATCAAAGTATTTCTTTTTAGGTTTCCTGGTTTTCCAACTTTTATCTGGAGACATACACTTTCAAATAACATTTAAAAATTTATGTGTGTTTAGGTTTCTATACACTGAGATCTGTGCAGGTAGCCATATGGGTTAATGGAAAAACCATTTATTTATATATAGCTCTATAAATATGTATGTGTGTAAAGACATAGAATATATACATGGTACATGTAATTTCAGGACTTTTCAAAGTCTACAGTGAGCTGTTACAGGTCTCCAGCAGAGTTCACTGGCCTCTGCATCCTGGTTTTCTTGTGCTGCTGCAGGGGACACTTTGGGAAATACTGGACTCGATTCAAATGGGACACAGAGGTCTGAGACGCAGACTTTTGCTACCTGCGCTCTCACACCATTCATTTGAGGATCCTTTCAACAATTATTAAACACTGCTACGTACTTCATACATACTTCACCCAGTATGGACACTCCTCACTTTGCGTATGTCTGACCATCCTAATTCCACACTTAAATCTGCACCTTTTTTTGTGCATAAAAGGAAACCCAAACTGAAGCCCGCCACGAAGCAGAAGCTTGTGCTACTGCAAACACTGACGTGTTCTCGCTTCCTTGGTTAGAATGGACTTCACAGGCGAGGCTGGCTTTTGCTCCCTCTATCCTCTTATTATTTACAAACCCACGTAAAGCCGGAGACATTACACAGCCACTCTGCCTGGTGAAGACTGCAAAGGAGGCCCCTGTGGAGATGGAGGGACAAGAGAAAAACAAGTCTTATTTGGGATCTCAGCTATTCCTAATTTTGCTGCCATTTACTCTGGAGAGCTGAAACCCCAGAGCAAACATCAACACCACTCTCCAGCACTGCCACACACCCTGTAATCTAACCAAGGCGAGGGGATTTGTTTTCCTCCTCCTCTAATTATCCCCTTGGTAAGGAAACAAGAAGAAAGTCTAGCTCGATCACAGAGTCTGTTCCTCCACACGGCTGGCATCTGACAGCCTGCAGGGCTACCTGATCCCTGCAGAATTCTTGCAGAGGCAGGTGGGGGGTTGCTGTGGCTGGGCTCACTGCAGCCTGCCACCGAGCAAAACCACAACCCCTCTCCTCACAGAGAGACAAGCACAGAGCATCTGCCCAGGTGTCATCCTCACGCGCTGTGCAGCCAGGAATGCCTGGGGCAGCCCTTCTGTGATTCCAGCTCTTGCTCCCTCTATAATGAGAGTCCTTTCATTAAACTCTCTCCAAGTAAAGCCTTTCTAGGCCATTGTGTGCTTTCTGCTAGGATCCTGACCAAAATAACCAGGAAGGAGGTCTTGTTGGTGTGAACTGTGACACTGTTAGAATGACTTTAGAAAAGGGAGATGCTAAAAAAAATTAGAAACTTCGGAGACAGATTACTGACATCTAGCTCAGGGGCCAGGGATGTAGCTCTCGTGGCAGAGAGCTTGCCTGGCATGCGCAAAGCCCTTCGTTCACTCCCAAGCAGTGCAAAACCAAAACAAAGTAATAATGTCTAGTTCAGGCTAGGACTCTGATTTTACAACATGCAAGAATTAAAGCCACTTGCATCTAATGAGGCAGTTTGGAGGCCACTAAATTAACAGCCTAAGCCTAAAGAGTCTTACTTTTCCTTCAGTGCAGACCCACTTTCTACCTCCCCTAACCAGTAAGAAACCTGTAGCAGGAGTTCTGTGTCAGGCATCATGTAAAATTGTTCTACATAAGTTATCTGACCTGCAGCTGATAATAACTTGGATACATGCTAATATTATCCCTATCTGTCAAAAGAGGAAACTGAGTCATGCAGATAGTAAGGCTCAGCCCGGCACGGTGGTGCACATCAGTAATCCCAGGACTCTAGGAGGGTGCAGCGGGAGGAACAAAAGTTTGAACCCAGTCTGGGCATCTTAGCGACTTAGTGAGACCCTGTCTGAAAATAAAAATAAAAAAGGGCAGAGATGTAGCACAGTACAAAGGTTCTGAGTTCAACCCCTAGTACATCTTAAAAAAAAGGGGGGCGGATCTTAGGGTGAGGATATAGCTAGGGGCACAGCTCAGTGATCCCCAGCACCACAAAACAAAACAAACAAACAAGGATCTTGCCTAATGTCACACAGCTCATATACGGCTGAACTTGGATTTGAACCTGTGCAGTCTAACTCTGAAGTCAGGCCACTCTTAGGCAGTACGTACACTGTATGCCTCTGCCCCAGGAAGGTCTGGGAGTGAGAGTAATGAGGGGTAAAGAGGCAAGTGCAGCTCCTCTTCCTAAGAGCCGCCCCCTACCTGCTGGTCCCCATACAGAAATGGGGTTGTGGGCACATATCATCACTGGCCAGCATCCCACAGAGACTAACGAGAATTGAAGAGGGAGCATTTGTGAAACAAAATGCTATAAAAAAACAAAAACAAAAAACAAAACCTGTGACTTGTGAGGCAGGTGTGGTGGAACATGCCTGTCATCCCAGTGCTTGGGAGGCTGAGGCAGGAGGCCTGTCCCAGGTTCAATGCTAGCCCAGACTACATAGAGAGTTCAAGGTCACCTTGAACTACATAGCAAGACCCTGTCTCAAAAAAAAAAAAAAAGATACCCTACAATATTGTCAAATATCAAACCACATCCTATCTGAACCCTTTCATCTATAAAAATTATGTACCTGTGGTGGACTTAATGTGGTCAACTTGAGCCAGAACGCCCAGCTAGATTGAGTTGGTGTGATGCTGGGTGTAGAGGATCCACCTGAGGACTGTTGCTGATGCAACATAAAGCAGAGTGGGAGCCAAAGCTAGATGGCAAGCTGTTTCCCAGGAGAAGCTCTGCTGGGGCTGGTTCTCCTGAAAGCAACTCGGCTGTTCCGTCGAGGAAGGAGCTTGGGGCCTTGCTGTTGTTGAGGATGGCTGCTGTTGCTTCGGGGGAGCTCTGGTGGTCACCTCCACTGTAAGCATCGTATCCTGGTTCTAGTAAAGATTTCTTCAGCCATCATCTGCAGACATGGACGTACATGGGACAGTGCTGTGGGCTCCTAGCCCTTGATTGGATCCTTTGGGTCTCCAGTGCCTAGATAGACATTCGGCACTTCCTGCATTTGGCTTGTGGGTGAATACTGTAACTTATAAAAGTCCTCTATTAAATCTGCTCTCTTACAAATCATTGTGTCTGAAAACCTAACTAAGACCGTACTCTTATACTTACAGAATTGTAGCATAAAGCATGAGGGCAAATGTTACCCAAGTGTGAAAAATGGTCTAGAGACAAACTCCTATACAACATTTTTGAGTAGGAAAATCAAGTATCGCTGACACATAATTTCATCCACAGAGAAACTCACATTAGCACTACCATTTTCAAAGGAAAACTTGGGCCAAAGAAACAAAACCTGAAGACATACTTCCTTCCAGTGACAGCCAAGTCTCTCCCGAACATAAGACTTACTGGCAAGCCTGTGTTCCCTAGAGAAAGCCAGTGTTCCACCCTGTGCCCACTGGAAAGCTTAGTGAAGGACACTGTGGGACTGGCATACAGCTCAATCAAGGCACGAATGAACAAGTATTTAACTGCAAAAGGATTTATAGTCTGGACACGAGTTCTCATTCTCGTTCTGCTTCACATAACATTTACTTTCTCTCTGCTTAAATCCACCTCCCTCCTGCTGAAAAGGCACACTGTGTGGGTGGGAGGATGAAAAATCCAGCCTTGTGCATATTACATACAGTTCAGTAATCCAAGGAGAAAATAAATTGGCAGAGAATGGTGCATGTACCAAACAGTCAGAAAGTAACACATTAAGATATACTGTCAAATGGCTTCCCAGTATGAATAATCAGCCAACCAATCATCCAGTCTGTTTATACATTTTTCCCAGTGCAATTTCAAACCACTCTGGATGCTGGCTTTTTGACTGGGTGACTACATCTGAACTCATTCTGCAAACAAAGCTGACTATAGGGATTTAGGAGAACCTGGAAATGCTGAAAGTAATTTGCAAAGGGCTCTGGCTCAGCACTCTGGCTTACCAGTCGAGTCAGCCCCGGAAGCCCTCCCGCTCATCTGCTCCTCCGCACTGATGAGGTGTAGGTCTGTGTATGAAGGGCCAACGCTAGGGCTGCTGGTGTCTTCAGAATGGGTGGTCCAGCTGCTCTCGGAGGTGAGAGGGCACCTCCTCAGGGAGTCGAAGGAAGGGCACGTCCAGCAGGGCATGGTCAATGTGAGGGCTGGGGACAGACAGAACCCAAGAGGATATAATGTCAATACTGTCCTTTGCTTATCTTGAATTCTTGCCTTCCTTTGGTGTCACTCAGATCTTATACAATCGCAGCAGCCATACAAGGCAAAGAAATACAGGAAGAATCACTTGTGATATAAATGGAAAACTGATGGAGATCCCAAGGTGAGTCACTGTCAAAACCAATACTACAACTCACATCTCAAGACCCTCACTTCAAAGAAAATCTCATTAAAGGAATATGAGTTTCTTTAGGGTCTCATTTTATTTCTGAATTTAGCATTTCATCTTAATTCAAGTCCAAATGACATGCACCTTGCAATTTCACCTTTCCCCTTCTATTTCCTTCACTTTTAGTGGCATATTAATAATCTCAAGAGAACTCGCCAATTGACATTGCAGAACCAGAGCCAGTTTGGGTTGAGGAATGAGTCGATACAGGACTATATATGTCCATGTACAGGCCACGCCTCTGTCTGGTGGAGCTGCAAAAGAACAGAAGATTCTGCAAAATGTTACACAGACAAATGGAGTTTTGCTGGGGCTGTTGGCCTGTAAGCAATATAATGAAAAATATCTTTAAGGGGAAAAATGCACAAGCCTTGGCTTTATCGCGTTTTAAAATCACTTCAGAAAGGTTTTTTTCTTTGTAAATCAGAATTTCTAATTCTTTCAATTTGTGCTTAGTGAGCTACCCACCGCATGCTTTCTCCATGGTGCTGTATAAAATCCTATCACTGCATTTACCATCAAGTGCTGAAAAAAATGTGGACAGGGAAGTAATAAAGATGACAGAAATGACTCTATATCAAATATCTACTCCAAGGTCAAGCACTATTACACAAGTGACCTTGCTTTATCCATCAGTCCAGAGGGGGAGGCAGCAGTCTTGTTTTATAGAGGGAGAAATAAACTTTGAGGGTAAGAAACTTGCCAAGATCATAGTTTTCTTGAGTAGAAAACCAGAGCTATATTTGGGTTAATTAACAGGGAAAATTGAGAATTTTTTTGTTATGAAGGTCTTCTTTATTATTTATTTAGTCTTTTATTACTAAATACATATTTACAGTATATTATGATTATATTCACCATCGGGAATTGGTACATGTACATAACATATTTCAATTCTCTTCTTTTTCCCCCTTCCCTCTACCTCCCTTTTATTTTTTCAGCATCGGATTCATTTATTTATCTTATAATACCTTATGAAGTTAATTATCACATGTAGAGCTTGAAAACCAGGCTAACAGACCAAAGAACATATAAAACATGTAAGACAATTGTACTAAATCAAGGTACACTTTTAGATACTTTCTCTGTACTGGATTACAATACCTTTTTTCTCTTTTTTCCTATTACCTGTCTCTTATTTTGTAACATATATATGATTTGTCATATAAGAGAAACCATGCAATATTTAAGCTTGCATGTCTAAATTACTTCACTTAACATGATGGGCTCAGTTCAGAATGTAGCTCAGTGATACACTGCTTGCCTAGGATGTACAAGAACCTGGGTTCAAGCCCCAGCACAGCCCCCCCCCCAAAAAAAAATACGGTCTGAAGGTGCATCTACTTTCCTAAAATGACTCAAGTTTATCCTTCTTTATGGCAGAGTAGTACTCCACTGTATATAAACATCACTTTTTTTAATTCATTCATCTGCTGATGGACACATACTCTGTTTCCAAGATTTAGCTATTATGAATTGTGCTGCTATAAACATGGGCATGCATACATCACTGTAGTATGATGTATTTAACTCTTTTGGGAAGATACCTAGGAGGGGAACAGCTGGGTCAAATAGAATTTCTATTTTTACTTTTTTGAGGAGTCTCTATATTGATTTCCATAGTGACTGTATCAGTTTACAGTCTCACCAACAACGGAGAAGTGTTCTTTTCTCCCCACAGCCTCACCAGCATTTGTTATTGGTTTGTTTCCTGATGGCACCCATTCCTTCTTGAGTGAGATGGAATCTCAGTGTTGTTTTAATTTACATTTCTCTAATGGCCAGTGATGTTGAACATTTTTTCATGTATTTATTGGCCATTTGTCTTTCTTCCTCTGAGAAGAATCTATTCATTTCAGGCGCCCATTTTTTTTTTGGGGGGGAGGGGTGCTGGGGATGGAACTCAGGGTCTTATGCTTGCAAGGCAAGTACTCTAACCACTGAGCAAAATCCCCAGCCCCTGCCCATTTTTAAATTGGGTCTTTAAATTTGGTGGGTCTAATTATTTTTTTAGTTCCTTATATATTCTAGATATTAGTCCTCGGTCTGAGGAGAGAAAATGAGATTTAAAAGAGAAGAAAGAATAAATGGCAATATCCGTGACATACTGCAAATATAAAATTAAAGAGAATTTCTAGTCTTTATTTTCTTAGGCATTTATAAAACATTTAGGTCTTTTCTCTGGTGGGCTCATAGCTCATACCTACTTTTCTTTAACAATGTCAGTCCACTTGCAAATTGGGCACTATTCCCTCTAAAGATGCAAGGTCCTCTCCTCTATTTTATTTTTTTTTTAACATCACTATCTGATAACCTACATATCTGTGTCTTCTATATTAGAATTGAAGCTGCTTACAGACAGGGATTCTTATCTGTTTCGTTAACTTCTATACCCCTCATTCCCAAGACACTGCCCAGTACAAGACAAGCACTCAAACAGTATTGGTTGGCTGTTAGAACCACCACAAATCATTCTATAATAGTCTATCATAAAACATAGATTGTTAAAACTAAACTGGCAGCTATAACGCCCTTATATAAACACAGATAAAAAAATGAAATACTAAAAAAGAGGAAAAATAAAAATTTTTATTGACATCTTTTTGACACATAATAATCACATTCGTCTTAGGAAATTGGTTCATATACATATTGCAACTCCTTCCTCTTCCCATCCAGAAAAATAAAATATATTTATAAATAGAAGCAAAGCTGAATTTCTAAAAGGTTATTATAGTATTGTTATTTCCTATAGTATAATGGATTAGACATTTGAAATACTATGGAAATAAAATTAAAATGGTAGGAAGATGTAACAACATTATTTAAAATATAAGAATTAGCAAGAAAGTAAAGAATTACCAGAGGCCACAATACATAAGCCAAGTTACCATAAAGTAGAACAAGCAAGGTTTTGAGAAAGAAGAGGTAACAGAAACAGATCTGCAAAGAATTCAGACTCTAAAGCCATGCAGTAGAAAATATTTCTTGTTTAAGAAATAAAAAATTGCAAATATGAGAAAGGAACAGGTGGAACTGAAAGACGACTAAATTTCTGGAAAAGAAAAAATATACTATCATGAACATGAAGCTGATAGGACAACACAGACCAAAAAAATGAAAACAGTGAGATAAAAACAAATGGAAGACATAGTAAGATCTTGTTTATATCTGAGTTCCTAAAGAGAAATGAGAGAAAATGGCATTACTTTTTTAAATGCTAGTTGAGAACTTCCTATTCCTTGTCAGATCAGAAATTCCAAGACACGTCAAGCAGAGTAACTAAAAAGAAAGACACAAGTAGACATCAAAATTATGTAAGACCACAGCAAAGGAGAGATCTTAAAGGTCATCAGAGAAAAAAACATAGCTTATTATCAAAAGGATGACTGGACTGACTAGCAGCTCCTCAACAGGAAGAGAAGGAGAAGCTGGGGTGCGGGCAGAAAACCACAGCTAGTCCGGACTGCAGACCCGGGAAAATGGCTTCACGGAACAAGGGAAAATAAAGACAAGTGTAACGAACAGTGATGATCATCTAAAATAGGAAAGAAAGACAAGAAAAACACAGGATGATACAAATAAAACTGTATCATTATTTAATAATAAACACAAACGGATCAACTGTTCTAGTTAAAAAGCCTGTTAGGCTGAATACCCAACGAAATTCAATATGCTATGTGTAATATATCTAAACTATAAAGAATCATTAGTGATGAAAGAGGGTGAGACACATTAAACAAAATATAAATGAAAAAACTGACAAGAGTTGTATTAGAGACTACAGACTTTACAACAAAATGACAAAAGTTCAACTCATCAGAAATATTTAACTCTAAATTTGTATTTATTTAATAACACAGTCTCAAAATTATTAATGCAAAAATTGGCAGAACTGAAAGAAAGCAAAAAATGTTAATTGTGATAATGAGAAATCTTTAAATATACAATTGTGTAATTGAGAGATCAATCAAAATAAATCAGCAAAGAAACAGATCTAAACAAAATGAACTGGCTAATATAATCGTCATATATAGAATATGCATTCAACAGGTGAAGAAAGCATTTTCTTTATAATCCCATTTAGAACTTTCACAACAAGTAAAACATTTTACGACATAAAGCTAGGTTTAACGAATTTTTAAAATTTGGTATGCAGACCATGAATCCTGATTACAGCGTACTTTAGTATTTATCTAAACTAGATAAAAAATAATTTACAAAATGTAGAAGCATACTGCTAAATGATTCATAGACCAAATAAGAAATTTTAATAAACATTATGACATACTTAGAACCAAACAATAATGAAAGTACTATAAATGAACTTTTAAAGACTACAGGTAAAAGGGGTTGGGGATTTAGTTCAGTGGTAGAGCACTTGCCTAGCAAGCGCAAGGCCCTGAGTTCAGTCCCCAGGAACCCCCCCAAAAAAGAATACAGGTAAACAGTACTACATATATTAAGGAGACAATGAGAAGAAATATGTTTACACCAACACATTTGAAAACATAGACAAAAGTGCAAACCTGATTCAAGAAGAAAGTTAAAAATCCAACTTAACCAATAACCATGAAATAAAATGAATCAGAATTTAAGACTGCCATAAGAAGAAAAAATTTGAGTCACTATGGGAAAATGGATATACCCTGAGACAATAATGTTAAGTGAAATAAGTCAGACATACAAGCTTAAATGTTACATAGTTTCTCTTACATGAGAAACCCAACGTATAAATAAATTGAAGAGAAAAATAAAAGACTGATAATAAGAAACAAGGAGATAGATCTCTTGCAAATGGGAAAGGGACCAAGGGATAGAGCCAGGAGGAAGGAGGGGAGAGAAAGGGGAAATGAAAACAATTAAGATTTGTTATGTACATGTAATAACTCCCTACAGTGAATGTAATCATTCCGTACCGCAACATGACTAATAAAAGTTTAAAAATTATTTTTACAAAAGGAAAACATCTGGCTAGGTGGCTTTCCCGAGCAATCCATCAAACATTAATGGAAAAAAAGAATTTTAATCTCCTGGGAATTATCCCAGAGTCCAGAAAAAGGACCAGTTACCACTTCGTTATATGAGATTGCATTTCTTAACACCAAAACCTAACAATATAAGCTTAATTTATATCCTATAAAAGGAGAATTACAGACTAATCTTAACCTAAATCACAGATATTAAAAACCCAAACAAATTACCATCAAAGAGAATCTAGTGATTTATTGAAAGGAGAATTACATAATAACCAATGGAGTTATCCAAATTACACAAGGCTGGTTTAACCCAGAGTTTTTCAACCACTTGCTTTCATTATTGTTCCCCCAAGGAACCTTTTTATGCATTTTTCCCTAATTGCTCTCCCCTCCCTGCCTTTTTTGAGACACGATTTTGCTATGCAGGTCAGGCTGGCCTTGAACTCATTATACAGCCCAGACTGGTCTTAAACTTATAGCAGTCCTCCTGCCTCAGCCTTCTGAGTGCTGGGGTTACAGACATGTGCCACCATGCCCAGCTCACTCCCTCTCTTGAATTACTCTCCACAGGGCAGGAGATAATATCTACCACACATCATATCTAGCAGGACCTCCTAGAAAACTGCAATAGAAATGCAGAGAACTCAAAGGCATACACTCAAATAGGCATTTTATGAAAAGAACAAAATCTAAACGGTATACACACACACACACACACACACACACACACACAGATACCCAGATGTTTATCCTCCCTGTTAATCTAGGAAATGACAATTAAAACCACATCAGAGGGGTTTGGCGATTTAGCTCAAGTGGTAGAGCACTTGCCTAGCAAGCGCAAGGCCTTGAGTACAATCCCCAGCACCCAAAAAATAAATAAGTAAATAAAAAATAAAACTGCTTCAGGTATTATTACTCTTCCTCTTTCCCCTTTTTTGCTCACTCCATCCATGACAAAAAGAGAACAATATCACAATTCCAAGTAGGAAGAGAAGTGGAGTCACATAGAACAGCAGGAGAACAAGAACCACTGTAGAAGACGGCATAGAGTTACCTCATCGATTTGAGGGTGAACACATCTCTACGGTACAGCCACTCGCCTCCTACTCTTTTATATAAGAAAACCACTTGGACATGTTCACCTGGCTACAAGTTAATGACATTCACAGAAAAAGAAAAAGAATCCTCATCCAAGCACATTCTTAACTGCTAGTAAGTAGAAACAACCCAAATGTCTACCAATACCAGAAGGGATAAACAGATCGTGGTGTATCACTCTAACTATCACGGAATACAGAGCACTAAGAACTAAAGGAATGATAACTAAGGTAATGACTTGGGCAAATCTCACAAATGTTATGCCAACAAAGCAAGTAACAAAAGAATAACTCCAGTATTGTTCCACTGATACAAAATTCAAAACCAGGCTACACTAAATTATATCATTCCTGATGCAGGTGTAGGTAGAAAAGCTTTCAAGAAAAGCATCAAGAGAAGTAATGAAGCTATTATCACAAGGCTCAGGAAGGTGATGACAGAGGGAAGGGACGTGACAGAGGAGGAGGGAATCATGGGGGCTCTGTCCTTTATAAGTTAATATACTTTAATAATGATCCTTTGTATGTATTCAGTATTGAATAAAACTTATTAAAACCACATATCAAAAAAGACTCAGAAAGGAAGCATTTAATATTCGTATTTTCACATTAGTTCATTACACTTGTTAGATAATACGCCAATATTCCCCTTGAAAGAGAAACTAAGAGTAATGCAGCTGGGACAGGCAAAGTCCCTGTAGCTCCTGAACCGTTCTCACGTGGTCTGCTGTATGTTATTTATCGGCTTCAGAATCCCGGGTGAATTATCCTAGTCATGTTGCTGGTTGAATGTCAGGCCACAGCCTTGTTCAAATGAGGGAGGAAGTACAGCATTAAGCCTGGAGCTGGCTCTGCTCCCCAGGGCCAGACCTTTGATGCCTGAGCCAGATAGAAGTGGGTGGCTGCCATCAAGATGCTTCAGAGCCGCATACATCCCGCAAAGGAAAAAGAGAAAGATCAAAATCTGCCTCTCTCCTTTCCCTGAGGTTAAGAACAAAGGCCCCGAACCCACATTGCCTGGTGTGGATCCAGCCCTGCTGCCTGGGGCAAATGACTTAATCCATCTGTCCCTCCATTTTCTTACCTGTAAAATGGAGCAGCAAAGAGTACAAACCTCACTGGGGGATTGGGTTAATACTGATAAAGCACTCGGGTAAAGTACTGTCAAAGGGGAAACACTGAGTTGGTTAAGTGATGGCAGTCATCGCTTCCGGCTATCACTTAGATCTCAAATCTACTTGTCCAAAATTAAGTTGCTGTTATCCCCTCCAAACCAGCTCTCCCATCCTTTCAGCTGCTGAGAATGAAACCATCATGTTGTCCTCAGTTTTTCTCACATTTGGTCTATCGCAAGTTCTGTTAATCATACTTTCAAAACACATCTGGAATCCACTCGCTCCCAGCCCCCTCCAGGCTACCACCCTGGACCAAGTCCTCATCTTCTCTTGCCTGGATCAATGCAGTGGCCTCCTACCTGGCCTCCCTAGTCCGTATCTGTTTTCTTCCTCTCAGTCTATCCTTAGCCGTGCTTCTCTCAACTGCTACCTGATAGCAGGCCACACAGCTTAATAGAGTTACTCTTTAAAACTGAAGTGGGAGCTAGGCATGGTAGCATGTCTGTAAGCCCAGCACTTGGGAGGCTGAGGCAGGAGGATTGCTGTGAGTTCGAGACCAGCCTGGGCTACATAATGAGTTCAAGGCCAGCCTGAACTACATAGCGAGATCCTGTCTCAAAAAAACAAAACAAAACAACAACAAAAATAACTGAAGTGGGATCAAGGAACACCTCTACTCAAAACCCTACCATGGCTTCCGTTTCACCCTATCAGCAGTCACAATCCTTACCATGCCCTCTGCCCGCCAAGGCCCTGTGACCTCCCTACTGTGTCTTCCGTCGGCATTCACCTGCTCCGGCCAAACAGTGGCATGAACAAGGCCACCCTCAGGGTTCTTTGTCTGCGTTCTTTCTGCTCAGAAGGTCCTCCCCATTTTGGAGGGTCACACTCTCACTTCTCTTGGGTCTCCACTTATATTTACTTCTAGAAAAGTAACTCCTGACATTACAAAAATCTCACAGCCTCCTCACATCCTCTGCTTTTGCCTCATTTTTCTCTCCTACCCACTTCCCACATTCCCTGACACGCCGTATTACTGCTTCACTGTTTCTGGTGGGTTCCCCAGCAGAACGTGTGCTCCTCAGGGCCGGAATACCCAGCTCCATTCTCCATGCTCTGAGCAGACTGGGGCGCAGCGGGGTCTCAGAGCACACTGTAAGCATTTGTAAGTGGTCAGCTAATATAACTACTACAGCTAATACAATACTTTTCCTTTTTCTCCTCTGGGATCCTTGATAGATAAAAGCGTTAAATATAGATATTCTGATACTTTGATAACTAATCACTGGAGCTACATGGTTTTTTCAGTATTGAGAAGGTGTCCACTGGTGAATACAAAACAGATCTCATTCAACTCTTCATTTGTGGCTCTCCTGCCACTTCGCAGTAGTCACCAGGACTGGTTCAGAAGAGTCCTTGTTTACTCCTAGAAGGTTCCATTCGGAACACACTGCCCAACTGTTAGGGACCTCAACTCTGGGAGAGCAGGGACTGTGTCCACCTTCCTCATAATTGTATTTCTAGCACCTAAATATTTTTTGCATGAATGCACTAGTTCATCGATGCATGCTCGGGTGGCTTATTGCATTTTGTGCTCCACATGGAGGGTAAGATAGGCCGCAAAGCCTCCCTGGATGAGCTAGCACAAGGAGGAGAATAGAGTTTTAATATTCTCAGCTTCTTCTTAGAGAACTGGAAAAAGTCACCTTTGAGAACCCTCCTTGCCGCCCAAGGCAGGACAGTACCTTTAAGTACAAGCCCTCATGATTACGCCTGCTCACTTCAAACACACTTATCCTGTCACTCCTGCCACTCTCTGTAGCAGCTCTGGAGTCCTCTCTCATGTCTTCAGTTGTGCTGTTGTGGCTGCCTCAGTGTCCTGACTCAATGCGAAACATTTCCTTTCATGGGGATTCTGACTTTGGAGAAGACGCAGAGGCAGCACAGTGCCAGATCCGGCGAAGGAGGTGGTGAAGGTACACTGCAGTATTCGTACAACCTGTCTTGCCAGTGGATGGCGCTAGCCAGGCGCATTCGCCATAATTTTCATTACATCCATAAAGACACAAAAAAGGATTTACAGAAGTTCATCAGAAAGTGATAAGAAAGACGGGCTAAGTATATTCGGAATAAGTATATTCAGATAAGTATATCTGGTGGATGAGGGGGAATAATGGCAATGCATCTTTTACTGCAATAAGTTTTTTAAACTTAAATATTCACTAAATATTGTGAATATTTCCGCTTATATGCTGTGTTATGAGTATGTATATGTGTAAGCATATATGCTGTGTGTACATATGTGTGTGTACCAATGTATATGTATGTGATGTGTGTATGCAAATGTATGTAGGTATATATGTATATATGTATGGAGCATATGACAGTGGGAAATTATAAACATATAATAATAGTTAATAAGAAAAGGCTGTGATGAGTAACAGGCTGACGTAGTTTCTTGTTTATTTTATTAAAAAACTGATGTCATTAAGAAGCCGTCCTTCATGGTCTGCCAACAGCCTATCAGTGGGAGTCACTGAGAGAGACCTGCACCAGGCTTCATAGATGCCGTTTATGCAGTCATCCAACATTTGCTAAGTACACACCTTCTAAGGTCTGAGCACCATACTTTGGGAAAGAGTAAATGAGCGAGGCCAAGTTCTTCCCTCTACGGGTGTCTTGGTTATTTTTCTCTCGTTACTGGGGCAAAATACCAGACACCCAAAGTTAGGGGAAGCAAGGTTTATTTGGCTCACAGTTTGTAGAGGTTTCAGTCCACAGTCAGCTGGGTCCGAGGCAGGGTGGCATGGCAGACAGGCAGAAGGCAGCCAGGTAAGCAAGGGATGCAAGCAAGGGGGCTAACCAGTTTCTTCCTGTATCTTATATCTTATCCAGGGTACCTGGCTTTATGGTGGGCAGTACTCTCATCCTTAATCCTAATACCCTTAATCCTAGCATCACATCCTTGATCCCAACAGAACCATGCCAAACCGATCAGTGGACTAATTTCGTAATCAAGCACTCTAGATCCAGCTACCTCTTACCACATGAGGCTTTGGGGGGACATCTAGACAGAAACCATAACAACGGGGTAAAGAGATAATAACAAGCAAACTAATAAGCATATGACCTCATTCAGGTGGAGACACAGGCCGTGAAGAAGCTTAAAACAGTCAAAGCTGGGGGAGGAGGAGAGGGTGTCCTGAGCCTCCTGTAGGAGGCCACGCGTAATCAGAATGCTGAGTGAAAATGCAGAGGAAGAGCCCTCAGAGTGGAGCAAACAGCAAGAGCAGCAGTGAACGTGTCCAGAACAACAGGAGAGGTGAGTGGTGAGAGCGGAGGAGCCCAGCGGAGAGGCAGGGCTTGGCTGAAAGTTATTTCTGGGCATGTGCTCCAGAAGGTCACAAATTACATCTAGAAGCAGAGGAGAACAAGTCAAGGTATTAAAAGAAAATAAGACTGCCTCTGTTGAGAAGGGAAACACATATGCATGCCAATGCCAAGGGCCTGATCTACATATTCCCCCACAGCTTGGGGCCTCATTCCACCCACAACGAACAGCGTAACAGAAGTGAACTGCTGGGCTGGTCTTGCGGTGACATCCCTCAGCTGTCACCCCCTGCCTTCCTTTCACATGGCTGGAGTCACTGCTGGTCCTCCCCCAAACAAGTGCTTCTTTCTCTGGCCCCAGATAATTAGCAACCCCAGACACAATGGGAAGGCCTCAGCCCAAGATTTTAGGGAAGACATTTGAAGCACAAGGGAAAGTAAGTGTTTCACTTGGACCTTTGGACA
Organism: Hystrix cristata; assembly: GCA_004026905.1. Lineage (NCBI taxonomy): Eukaryota > Metazoa > Chordata > Mammalia > Rodentia > Hystricidae > Hystrix > Hystrix cristata. Next base: position 16,178 of record PVJO010010874.1, on the reverse strand, counting down.
AATGTTCTGGAAATGAAAGGTTTTTTGTGGTTGTAATTATGCACATCCTGCAGTATCTGCATAATGGGTCCAATTCAGGCCTGGCCTTGCTGAAAATTGCCATGTCCATGGAGGAAGGTCAGTACATAAAATGACAAGTGAACAGGAAGCCTATGCTGATAATAGTGCCTTAATTTGTTGTTAGTTTTTTTTTTTTAATTTTTGGAATGAACTTTCCTCTTTCAGTCAATTTGCAAGCATTAGCAAACATACTCTAAGAAAGTGCATACCATAAAATGCACATGCTTAAAGTCCACGTTTGCTGGGAGAGAACCTTCATAAAGATTCTGGGTGATAGGTAAGCTGACTGCTATACTCTTCTGGCGTGCGGTAGAATTTTGAAACATGAGAAGATCTTGTGTAAGTCAGTCAAACTCTGCAGCGAGGAAAAGTCAAGAACAGCACTGCTCATGGACCGAGTGAGTACAAAACTCCAGCTGGGATTAGGTTCATTTTCAAAAATATTTTTTTTTTACAGAACAATATGAAGATCTGATTTAGATTGGAACAGATTTGCCAAAAATTTTTGGTGGATTTCATTGTTGTTGTTGTTCGTTCTCACACTTTGGTTCTACTCATGATTCAGCAGAGTGTCCGAGCAGCTTGCTCAGCAAACACGTTTCCCATTAAACACGTTTCCCATTAAATCTGTTTACACTTTTCACCACATAGTCTTAGATCTTGTGGCCTCATCATACTGAGATGTAAACAGCATTCTTGTGGCTAATCCAAGTCTTAAATTTAAGTATTTGACATTTAAAGTTCTTTAATAAAAACCTTTCTAAAGAGAGCATTTACCAACATGGTCCAAACTTATTAATTCAGAGATGAATCTCACATTTGGCTTCCATCACATTTCAGGAGTTTTAATAGAGTAACCAATTTTCATGAAAGATTCAAGAGGAATGATTTTCTCTGCCTCTCACTCCCAGTATCCTCAAGTCCTAAGAATCGACAGCTACTCTCTTTCCCATAGATAAGAGTTATAAAGAGACTTTTGTTGCTCTCACTTTATTTTAATCATATTTTTCTAAGGGAGATCACGTATCACCTTTTTTCCCAGACCAACCATGATAGTCTTATCCATTTCAAATCCTGCCCTAGTTAAAGTCCAGAAGAAAGTTGTTCCTTTGGTGGACTCAAGTATTTCTAAAGTTGTTTTCTCTACCAACTGTTGCTCCTGGTTATCCAGTCACCCTTGGTACGCTTCAGTGCACATAAAATAAGTAGCCAGGCCACCGACGTGGGCAATAACAACCTCTTGGCTTTTTTAAACTCCCCAACGCAGCTTCTGGCCATTTAAATGCCGTAAAAATAAGAGATCTACCATTAATGACAGTCCCTTTGTCCCTAACTCCACTGGGCCTACAGCCTCCTTGAATTTTAATTAGGGTGAATAGTAGATTCTCATTCCAGGCTGAAATCCAATGCTCCCTTGGCTTTATTCTGAGGTGGAACAGCTTAAAAGATATATTCTTTTGTTTTTTGCTCTCTATCTGCCAGAAAGACTTCAGAGAGTGGAGGAAAGGAAAGTGGGAAGGGGAAGCAATATCCCAGATAGGTTTCTCCACCCAGCTACTCCTTGTGCATGTGCGCTATCCTTCATCTTCTGGGTTTTCTTTGTAAGTCAGGATGTTCAGGTATGGGGCAGCTAGCTAAATAAGCTACACTTATCCTTCCAGAATTCAAGACTAGCAAAAACGCCCTCAGTTCCCCTCTTCCACATCTTCTCATCTATTTCTCTTAAACCAAGACCTTCTCATAAAAGGAAATCCAGGGAAGTTGAACAGTACAGGTACTAGGATAAACATTTTTCCCTTTCACCTGATTCAAAGATATCTAATTTAAAACTCTGGGCATTTAATAGAAGCAAATAAGACATGGGAAATAAAACAGGGAGAAATTTAACACTCAACTGTATATCACAGGAAAGAGTCCATTTGTTCAGTTGATACTGATGTGATTATGTGATTAGGAAGGCAGCTAAAGTAAAAAATTACTTTCTTCAGTTAAACTTCAGCACTTGCATCCACAGAGATGCACCTACATACTCCAGACTTACAACAAAGATTCCAAGTTGTTGCACATTTGCATACAGCACATCAGCCATCTCTTTGGCCCAATTCTGTTTTCTTTATGTGTTATTCATATAAAAAAGTTTACTTGATAGATGTGGGTGACACTAGGGCCCAGACCAGATGCAAGGTCTGAATGATGAAATTATTAAACACCCCCCCACTTTTTAGAGTGGATAAATTAGTAACTGATGAACAAATCATTTCCATATTGTGAGATTAGACTAAAAATCACCAGATCACTCATTTTACCCACGCTGACTACCCAGCTGTGAATTTCCTCCAAGTAGGCACCACCGGTCTAGGGTAAAACTGTATAAAAACTCTGGGGAGGCCCCAGAAGTAACTGATAACTAGCAAGGAAAGGTACTTTGAATTCTGATTTAATCCTTCACAGAAAGAGACAGTACATCAACCTGACTATAAAATAAACCTCTGAAGCAAACATTTCTCCTAATACTCACTGCTTTCTCAGAGCCAGTTCCAGATTCCAGCTACTATGAAATGGAAACTATTACCAGCAACACAGAAGCATTAGTTGAAAGACATGCACACAGTCGACCATCAACTGGAAGCAGATGGGGGAAATCACAGGGCTGCAAGTTGTCTCTGGCTTTCTGCTACAGCACCAGGAAGAAGCTCAATGGGTTTGTTAAATTCTGATCACTCTACTACGTCTTTGAATATCCACACCTAGCAGAACTAAAGAGATAAAGTGCTTACTAAATATGGTTACATAACAAATAAACTATAAAGGGTTATAAGGTTTGGAGATAAGGCACAGGCGAATACGTGAGTGCTTAACAGTTTGTGTTATTACAGATGCTTCCTGGACCAGGCCAACTCATTCTCAACCTTAAACAAACGGTCTCATTTTAAGAATTTAGACTCCTGCAGCTGCTGTAACAAATGACCACAAACTTGAGAGCGCTAGAGGCCAGAAGTCTGAAACCAAAATCCTTGTTGAAATCAAGCTGTCAGCAGGACCGCACTCCACAGGCTTGAGCAGGAGAATCTGCTCCTTGCCTCGCCAAGCTTTCAGTGGCTCCCTGCATTGTCTGGCTGTGGCTTCATCTAGCTAATCTTTAAGGCCCCCATTATCAAGTCTTTCTGTCCCACCTTCATATTGTCTTCCCCTCTGTGTTGGCACAATCTCCCCTTGCACACTTCTGGGATGGCAGGTGATTTCATTTAGATCCCACACAGATAACCCAGAATTATCTCCCCATCTCAAAATCCTTAACTGGACTACATCTGCAAGGACCTCTTGCCCAAATAAGATAACATTTACAGGCTTTAAATACTAAAGAGTCCTAGGTCTCAGTGCTCCATTATGCAACCTACTTTTCCACAATACTTAGTATTACCCAAAGAACTGAGCAGGCAGCAGTGAACACAAGTCTCACAATGTCTCTGACACTGTGAGGAAAGCTGCTACAAACATCTGTTACTTCTGTGTAATGCCCGCAGTGGCACATGTGGTGCTAATATCACAGGATGTGTGTCCAAACATTTTAGATTCAAATTAAAACCTGAGCTGCCCAACAGTCTCCAGAATAGAACAACTGCCTAAATTGAGGAATGTCTACATTGTCCATGCTGAGTGAGCTAAAGGCCTGGTTTCTCGGGGTTTAGTTCTAGAAACCACTCTTCCTTATTGCTAAACACAGTCCAAGGGAAGAAAGAAATCCAGGGAGTTAGCCCATGTGGGAGAGGTTAGTCTGGGTAATAAGAATGCACGATGCCACCTTTGTTCAGCAGATTCATCGATGGGTCAAGTTGGGTATTGGCAGACTTGGGATTTGGTCTTTGGACTTCTTGCCTTTTTATTTTTTATTTAAAAATAATTTTAAAATAATAATAACAATAATAATTTTTTAAATCACCCAAGTGCTCTGCAGAGTCCTCCATGCCGCACAGGTTCCTATATTAGCAACACTACCTGAGAAGGGTCCTGGCTTTATGTGCAGTTTACTCCACTTCTTGCCTGCTCATCAGGCACCAAGTCTGCTGGTAAATCATCCTGCCGGCTTCCCCGAGGCAGACAGCGCCAGCCCCACAGTGAGTGAAATTTGCATACATGGCAACAGATGGGGTTACTAATGTCTGAGCAATTTTCAAGCCAAAATTATGCTTTCACACATTTGAAAGTTATTTCTTGACTTGTTTTCTAGTAATACCAATAAATCTCCTATCTTTAGAACAATGAAGGTCTGGAATGTGGGTAAAGCAAATGATATACTTGCCTTCAGTGCAAAATTTAGGGAGTGCCCAAAAACTCAGTTATCAAAGTAACATTTTAGTGAATATTTTAAAAATATGAAATCAAAGCAGCAAACTATGGCCAGTAAGTTCATCATCTGATTTTGTAAGTAAAATTTTATTGGAATAGAGCCAGAATTAGGGTGTAGCAGTATTGAAGAGTCATGTAAGAGTTTGCTGGATCATGTCTTTAAAATACTTTTTTTCATCAAAGAGTTTTTGCACTATTTTGATTTTTAAATTGGTTTTTTAAATTAAAAACTATTTTAAGCCCAATATTTTCAAGATAACCTTTTTTACCCAAAAAAAAAAAAAGTTATGCTTTTGGTGAGAACCGAAAGTGCTTATTTCCCAGCCTGTCATAGACAATATTTAATGAAATACTCAAGAATCAAGATGTAATAAAATTAATATTTTCTGTTCTTTCATCAAGGGCACTACTAAGTGAAATTGAGGTTTTTTTTTTAAGTATGAGTACACAATGGACAGAAACCTAACTTGCCATTTCTTCTACACTATTGATACAAATGCCAATGCAGTGAAAAAGGCAAAAACGTCATAGAATTATTACAAAAATAGTTTTTACTCCACAGATCCCTTACGGAAACACAAGAATATATAGACCAAGATTAGATAACCACTGCTTTAAAAAATAAAATTTTAACAATAACAAAAGATGGTCGACAACAAGACAGAATCTCAGCTAGATGGCAGAAACATAATTAGAACTAACCCAAAAATTAGTTTTGCAAAGATTAGTGGTGAAGAGTGAAGGAAACTGAACCATCTGACTTACAGTTTTGAATAATCAAGAAATCTTGTAGACGAAAGATAAGGTATAAACAAGGTGTGAAAGAGTCTGAAGGCCATGAATATAATCAATGAGTGGAAGGCAAGGCTGTTTAGGGCAGGAGGGAGGAGAAACATCACTCCACCCACCCCTTACCTCCCTATGTAATGAGGGAGCAGGCAGCATGGAGCAGCAACCGCAGCAGGAAACAGTGATATGAACAGGATGGCACACTCTGGGCCATCCAAGCTCCCGGGCCAAGGGTAGAAGCTCTCTCTTGCCACTTCCCAGCATCCAGTAGCCTTGGGCAAATTCCTACACCAATACCTGTCTCAGTCTCCTCACAGAAAAATGAATAAATATTAATACTTTCTTCACATGATTATTATAAGGAATACATAGGATAATAAAGGTAAAGCATTGAACAAAATGCCAGTATTCAATAAACCTATCTTATTAAAAACAAAAAATATACTTCTACCCTAATTCACTGCTGTTTTCTTACTCTGTCCCTGCTGCTATAATAAAGTATCTTAGAGACAGTAATTTATAAACAATAAGAATTTGTTACTTTCAGTTCTGGAGGCTGTGAGGTCCAAGAGCAAGGCACCAGTAGTTGGGGTCTGGTCAGGGCTATTCCTTATGGACAGCAGCTTCTAGCTGGGTCCTTACATGGCAAAAGGGACAAACACTGTGTTATCAAATGGCGGAAATTTCCCTCAAGTCTCTTTTCGCAGGGATCATCCACAAAGGCTCTACCCTTGTGTCCTGGTCACCTCCTAAAAGCCCCACTTCTTATGACCAACCCGTTTAAGATTAGATTTCAACATGAACTTCAGAAAGACCAAGTATTCAAGCCACAGAAGCAGCATTCGGTGACTTCTCCTTCTGTGTATAATACTTTTCCCAAAGTGAGGCCGATGTTAGGTGTTTGGTAAGGATCGCTTCCACCCTCTTCAGCCAGACTGGAAGTCTGTGTGAACCTGTCACTCACTCATGTTCTTTACTGTGGTTCTCTCACCAGCAATTCACTGAAAATCTGATGCTTACATGAAAGAGCATACATAAATGTGCAAATTATTATGTAAAAATTGCTATGTTTATTATGTAGTAACGTCATACTTTATACTTAAATCGATTTTTATTGGTGTTGAAAACATGTTTTGAAACCGAGGGATTACTTGTAATGAGTTAAAACTAGCAAAATATTTAAACCACCAACAGATAAAACATACCAACCCTGCTTTTTGCTAATAGATCTCTGTAGTAGACAGAAAAATATACCCCCACTGCTGCAAGATGTCCACATTCCAACCCCCAGAAGCTGTGAAAATGGTACCCTACATGGCAAAAGGGACTTCACCTATATGACTATGTAAAGGACCTGAGATGGGACCTTATCCTCATGAGCCTGACATAATCACAAAGGTCCTTAAAAATAGCGGAGGGCAGCAGAGTTAAAGAACAATGCTGCTTCAAGAAGATACTGCACTCCTGGATTTCATGTCAAAAAAAACATCACACGTGAAAGAATACAGGCAGGCTCTCTAAGATGTACGAAGCCAGGAACAGATCCTCCCCTATGGCCTCCAGAAAGGGCCACAGCCCTGTGACACCTTGACTTTGGCGCAATCACACCCATGGTGAACTGCTGAAATACAGTTTAAGATGAGAAACTTACGCTGTTTAAGCCACTATGTTTCTGGTCATTTGTTACAGCAGCAAGTAGAAAACTAACACAGTCCCAAAGGTTATCTAATCACCCTCTGCACGCTTCAGTGCACCACATAGTAAATAGCCAGGTCCCTAGGGTGGGCACTAATAACTCCCTGGCTTCTCTGAGCTTTCTAGAGCAGCTCCTGGCCATTTTAGCGCCATAAAATAAGAGCTTTACCATTTATGACCATCTCTATCCCTGAAGATTTGGACTCCAGAAGTTCAGGGCATGAGACTGCCCACATTTAACTAGTCTCACTGGGAACTCTATTAGATTCAGCCAGTGAGGCACACTTTGAGAAACATTTATTTCTGTGTGTACGGCGCTTACAATTTAGATGCTAGGTAAACGTAATTCCAGTCTCTAATAGATAAAAATGTATGCATCCTTCCAAAGACAAGTCAACAGCCAAGGATAAGGACGGAGGTCGAAAATAACCCGAACACGTGAAGTCTTTTGTATGCTATGTCAATGAAAACTAGTTAAGAATTAAAGCAGATGATAGCTCTGTCTGCCATCTCCTATGTGGCAGGTGCTTCCAGGCTCTGGAGTGGGTGAAACAGCCCTGGCTGCCCTACAGACTTCACAGAAAGCACCCCACCAGGCACGCAGCAAGCCCTGCCCGTCCCACCTGTTTCCTGCTGAGGTGGTGAGGTGCTGGCCCAGGGTGTGTCGTCTTCAAACTGAACCCAGTTGCTGATGGCCGAGGCCAGATCGGGTGGGGGCTGCTCAGGGCTCCCAGGAGGAGAGGCTGCTGCAGAGATGAGGCCCATCTTTTCGGAGGAGTCATCTTGCTCGGAGTGGGAGAGGTCCTGTGAGCCTCCATCTACCACCTGGCTCTCCCCAGACGAGCTCTCAGACTGCTCCGAGGAAGACGACAGTCCCCGGAGGTGCTCCTTGGCAGCCCCTGAAACAGACAGCAGACACTGCTATCACGTCATGGGGACAGTCCTTAAACTCTGAGAGGCAAAAGCAAGGGTGACTCCAGGACTCACCATTATCATGGGGTGAAGCAGCCATGCTGACCTGTCTCTATGCTCAAGGGCAGTTTCCCAACCAGTGTGTGAAAGCTCTGACCTCAACATGCCCCCCGCAGCATTCCGGCAGGCTAAGAAGAGGAGCCTGGGTCACTTTAAAAAATTCTTTTGCTGCCACTGGGGCCTGGACTTGGGAGTTTCACAATGAGTTACCTTTCTTATTTTGAGACAAGGTCTCGCTAAGTTGCCTGGGCTGGGCTCAAACTTGCAATCCTTCTCCCTCAGCCTCCCAGACAACTGGGATCATAGTTGTGTGCTACTACACCCCGCATGGTCACTCCTTTTGTCTCAACATCCACTCCCGCGCTTGGGCATCACAAATGAAGATGCCTACAGAGGCCAACAAGAGATAAACCCGGGGGGAGCGGGACAAATAAGGGCAACAGGGAGCGCGGAGACTGTGGCGGAACAGCTGAGCTTCTCTCTGTGCAAAACACACTGAAATTCAAACTGAAAACTCTGCCATCTAAACCGCGCTAGAGTCTGCAGGCACCAGACACGAACTCTGCACCAGTGACCAGTGCAGTGTGACACAAAGGCTCTTCCCGGGATACTTCACACCCTTGAAAAAATGTTTCTGAAAGTAAAAGAACTATATACAGAATACGGTGGTGGATATACAAATCTATACCTGTGCTAATATTCATGAAATGTATACTAGGCAAAGTCCTTTTTCCTACCACTAACCAAAGAAACTGGTGACCTGCATGTCATCAAAGTCTTTAGAATAGCACTGTCTAATAGAGATAAAAGGTGAGCCACACATATAAGTTTAAATTTTCTAGTAACCACATTTGAAAAAGTAAAAAGAACCAGGAGATTTGCTTTTGTTTTTGTTTTACCTGGTGGTACCCGAGACTGAACCAGATCCTTGTGCACGCTAGGCAAGTGCTTTATCACTGAGCTACATCCCCATCTTTTTTTTTTTTTTTAAATTTTCAGGTGGAATCTTGCTGTGTAGCTGAAGCTAGCATCAAAATTATGATCCTCCTGTCTCAGCCTCCAGAATAGCTGGGATTACAGGTGTCCATCTCTGTGCCTGGTACTTCTTTGGGGGACAGGAGAATGGAACCAGGTACTCTACCACCAAGCTATTTCTCCAGGCTCAGAAACTACTTCTAATAATATACTGTTCAACCCAATATGTTATAAATTTATAACTTCAAAATGCAACCAATTAAAATTGTTATTAAGATACCTAACCTTTTTCTTTCAACTAGCTAGGTCTTTGAAATTCGGGATAAGTATGTTACACTTTTAGCCCTTCTTAATTCAGATATGCTATATTTCAAAGGATCACTGGTCACGCAGACACCACACTGGATGGCACACCTCAGCCTCACACTCTCCAAGTACTGCAAATCAAGGTGGGGTGATTTTGCATGGCACTGGCCTCTGCGATAGAACAGAACAAAACGACATGACCCCGCAAGTGTCTCCTAGACCCTCCACCTTGTCTTCATTCCCAAACCCTGGCTTCCCTAAGGAGCAACGTGACCTCCTTCCTTGTGACCAAGGACGGCAATACTGAGTTCTTTCCATGGGTCAGGACCTGTTCTAAGCACTTTATATACGTTCATTGATTTCATCCTCACAGACTCTTGAGGTACGTACTGTGATGACTGTACAGATACGGCAACTATGGGCGGGGAGATTAAATAAGTAATCTTTCCAAGGGCACACCATTCATCTGTGACAAGGTCAGGATTTGAGCTCAAGCAAGATGGCTCCAGAGCCTGCCACTGTAACAATACACCTTAAAAACAGAGAAAACCCAAATTGCTGGTGGGAGTAGAAAGAAAGGTTGACAGTACAGAACTCCATAAATACTGTTCATATTCCTTGGAAGGAAAGAACCGATACTTTGGTGTTTCCAGGCCCCTTTTTCGGGCCTGAAGGTTACTAAAATGCTTCCTCTGCGTTTCCAAGTGAAAGAATTCGTAAATGTCAGGAAAGTGACCAAACTGGATCTTTTTTCTTTATTAAGATCCTATTCAAAGAATGATCAAGTAGAAGCCATAACAAGCAGGCAGGAGTCTTCACTGATCTTGCTAATTGAGGAAGGAAAGCACCCCTTACCCTCAGCAGGGCCAGGGAACAGCGGCTCTTCACTGAAGGAGACCCACTCTGACTGATGGGTAGCGATCCCCGGGTCCAAGGTCGTCATGCTAAGAAGGTTCTGGTCATCTTCACACGGATGACCTCAGACAGGCCCCAGAACAATGTCTGGGGTGAAGGGGCGTAGAGTATGACACAGGAGTCTTGAGAGGGCAGTACCCAGAATGTAGACGGATTAGCTCTTCTTGCATGTGATTACTCTGCCAAGCAGAGATCTGTTAAAAAAAAAAAAAATTTTAAAGGATTACCATCACATCATACCAAACCTACACAGGTCTAAGGCTTTCGGTTCTGTCTGCAAGGAAGTCTGACGTGGTTTTCAACTTGCCATATTTCTCTCTGCTCCTGCCTTGTCTCTACTTTTTATACTGAAACATTGGCCACCAGAGTCAAGATGTCTAGATAAGCCTTCATATCAGACTTGTAATTAATCACCCACATTTCAGCAGTTAGACCCCTTAATTTCCTCGATAATTTTATTTTCAAACAGTTATCTATAATATAGTACTATCATTGTGAAGCAAATATTAAAATTTTTCAAAGTATTTTCTTCTTCTTCTACCAGATGGTGAAATAAAAATGTGGTCTTTTCTATTAAACCAGTGCAGTTTCTTGCCTTAGGCAGGTAACTTTCTGCAAGCCTGATTTAAATCTTTGGCAGAAACCCAACAATCTCCAGATGGTCTCTCCAAGCATGGTTCCCCAACCCAAAAAAAAAACAGAAATGGAGTCATCTTGTTCATTTAGAGTACAAGGATAGGGAATATTTGCTTTAGTGAACTCCGTGAATTAAAGAAACACATTTTCAGTTGAGGCCAATTAGAATTAGTATATGCATGTCAAGCCTTTGCTTATATTGTAATCATGTTCTATGTAGAAAGAAGGATTTTTAATTGGCTTATAATATTGTTTATGCTATTGGTATCTTTTTTACAACTTGAACCTAGCTCTTGATCTTATGATGAATTAATAAAATCAGAATTAATGCAAAATTAATGTGCTTCTATAGAATAGCTGCTAACTGCCTTGAGCAATAACAGTGCTTATTAGCTGAATACTCACAATATTCAGATAGTTTCTAGAATAACTCTTAGCCTTCCACTTGGCACAAAATAACAAGAAAAACAGGACATTTTACTTATCTTCAGTATGTAATTATCTTCAGTACGTAATATTTACTGGGAAAATCAGCATATAAACATTTAATTGCTTTTTCCCTTCTTGGTGATTAAAACAACTACTCTTGTTTTATAGTTCCCAAAAACAATTAATGTTTAAAGAAAATTCCTAATTTTCAGAAACATTTTCCTACCATCCTTAATTTGATTCAATATCCATTTTAGCTGAGAAGCTCAAGTGGTCCTATTATTCTTTTCTAGGTGAAAAAATCTGGGCAGAGAAAAATCAAGTGGTGCCATAAGATTATTTGGTGCCCTCAGGTTGCTAGAATGCTCCTTCCAGGCTTCTGAGGGGAAGGATACACAAATCTCAGGGCAGGAACACACTGAGCCTTTTTTTCCATAATAGAATCCTACATAAAGATTGATCAAATAGAAGCCACAATGAGCAGGTGTGCTAGACACACCAAGCTAGGAAGAGATAGTTCCAATCCCTGAAGCCACCTCTGCCAATGCCAAAATTGGGTTACAGCTACAAAAAAGTACTACAAAATAGATAGAAAGATACACAGACAGACAGACAGATACTTTATAAACATCAATCACAATGAAATTACAAGGAAACGCCCTGGGAAACTCCCTATGGGAAATCTGCCGGATGCCCTGTGTGCGCAGAGGATGAAACATCCAGGGAGCTGTCCTCCAGGGCCCTCTCCCGAGGCCCTCACCAGCCACAGGACGAGACGTGTTCAAGCCGCCTGGAGAGTGCAGGTGCCCTACACCAGATCTTACCAGACGGCTGTGCAGGGCCCGCACCCTCTGAGAGCCGATTCCCAGGCGCTCCCACAGCCGTCACACTGCATGTCACTCGGTTATGGCTGCAGGCCAAGATAACACAACAAAACTGCAGAGTCAGAGTCCTCTGCTCTCAGCAGCACGTGAACCCGCACTCCCCACCCTGCCCTCTCAAGAAGAAAGCCACAGCCAAGTCCACATGCTGACACATGCAGCCTCATAACAGGGAAAACGCCCTGCTGGTCCTGCAATGGAGCCAGCGAAATCCATAGTAGGCAGATGGGGGAGGACGGAGGAGAAAGAAGAAAAGTGTAAAAAGGACGAGCAAATACACAGACATTTTAGAATCGGAGCATTTAAAAGATGAACAGTGCAGCTCCTAAGCTTTACTAATGATAAAACTGAGGCCCAAGGAAATCAAGTACAGCAATGGAGCCTGAGAACACGGGCTCAGAAGTCGGGCTGTGCAGGCTGGAATCTTGTACATCCCTGGACTCATAATTCAAGCTCTTCAACCTCAGTTCACCCCTGTACAACAAGAATAACAAAACTCACCTTATAATTCTGAGGATTAAATGAGATAATGTTTTCCAAGCGCTCAGGGCTGAGCATAATAAACCCTCTGTGGCAATGATAATAACGGCAGATGAGCTTCTGCGGCTTACTCTGCACCTGGTCTCATTCCACACCCCTTGTAAATGTCAGCCATCATCAGCGCTGCTGCCTTGATGGAAGTCTCACCTAAGGTTGCAGAGCTTGTTAGTGGAAGTCCTAGGACTAGAATGCAGATTTCGTGAGGCCACCCTGTTTCTACTGTTCACACATTCTGGTTTTCAGTCATTGTTAAAGCAGGTCTCCTAGATGCTAGGTAGAGTCAAGTGCTCAGTTACAGGATCCACAAGGTCAATTCAGAATACCCCCTCTTTACAGATACAGGCATATTCCGGATGAGGACTCAAGACCGGTCAGAAAGTACAAAAGAAGCTGGGCATGGTGGTATGCACCTATAACCCCAGCACTCTGCGACACTGAGGCAGGAGGACTGCAAGTTCAAGCCTCACCTAGGAAATTTAGTAGTTTAGTAAGATTCTGCCTCAAAACAAAACAAAAAAAAAGGGCTGAGGATGTAGCTCAGTATAAAGGCTCTAGGTTCAAACCCTAATACTGGAGACAGAGGAGACAGGGAAGAAGGAAGCAAGGAAGGAAACAGAAGGAGAGAGAGAGAGAAGGGAGGGAAGGAGGGAGAAGGAAAAGTCCCAAAGACTGATGTACCTTCCTTAGTTTATCCATCCCAGATCAGACACAGGCTGGTTGCAAATAACGAGCAGTTCCCAGAAAAGCTGATGAGATATTCATTACAGGGAACCTCCTATAATCTTTTGAAATGGATTTTAAGTATTTGCCACGGAAAAGTCACATCCAATAAGCCATAAGATGCCAGACCTTGAGACATGCTGTGCTAGCAGCCTGAACCCTACGAAGAAACCCAATCATTGTGCGGCTAAGTTCAGACTGGAATTAGTTCCTCAGTGAAAAACCTCACCCCATTTTTAGAATATGAATCACAAAGTAAGGCTTAGAGTCACCACAAATGCATGGTGACTCAGAGTCAGCAACAAGGCTGGCCAGGAGTCACTAGATAGATGCCTCCTTCGCAGCATCCCTTACACCCTCCAATTGAGGGAGGGTGGGGCAGCGTTACTGGCCAGTAGGATGCAGCCACAGAAGTAGATGTGTCTTATGTCAATCCTCTCATATGCATTCACAAGCCCTACGTGTCTGGACAGGTGCCAGGTGCTCTCTGATGTAGTGACCCTCAAGCTGCTCGCAATCTAGTAGGGAAAATGAGGACACAAAATTAACAAAGGTCCTGCTAAGGACACACTGTGAATGCTTTGATAGTTTAGCCATAGGGAGACCTTTGAAGGCTTGAATTGCAAAGGGCTAAGCAGGTGTCCTGGGTTTAAAAGATGCTCTTGGTTCTGCACTGCAGGAAGGGAGGAGTAATGATGCCCTTGGGGCAGAAGATCCAAGTGAGGGAAGGTTAACACCCAGACCCTAAGCAGGCTGGTTTCCGGGTCTGGCTGGTGAGGACAGAGGGGCCCACTGGGGAAAGGACTGATGGACCTTAAAAGCTAAGGAGCCTCAATGGGAAATGAGAAGCTGCTAAAGGTTTAGGAGTAAAGTGACTCAGAAAAGCATACTTAGCAGAGATGAACATTCCTCAGACTCTGCTGAGCAGGAACTAAGGAGGGATGGGAAGTTCTAAGGCACACAGGATCTTTAGCATGTTCCATGAAGTCAGGGAGTATTGTCATCAGGAGTGTGTGTTGGGCACTTGGTCCGAGACCCTTTCTAGATTCTAAGGGTGCAAGGAAGAAGGCATCATCGCTCTTAAGTAGCTCACAGCCCACTGCAGGGAGGTATGGCAGTGACACAAAACAATACTCTATGCTCCAACATATTCTTGGATTCCCCCACCAAGACGGCAGTAGCAGAAAAAAAGGGCCTTCAGACCCTGCTGAGAACTTCAGCTGGGGTGGTCCTGAGCTGTGCCTTCAAATGGAAAGGAGAGCTCCGAGCAAAAGCATGGCAAGGCAAAGCTATGTAGGCAGAGACACAGGAACGGCACGCTACCCCACAATGAGTTCCACTCTGAGCATCTGAAGAGGCGGGAGTGGTGTCCAGTGCACCGGAAAAGGAGGGCTGGGAACAGCAAGAGCTCTGAATTCCAAATGGGTTTGAGGAACTCTTGAGACTGTCCTCTCCATGCCCACCGAGAAACGCCTTCACTCGGGCCCGCATCATCTCTCACACACACAGCTGCTAGTTTCCTGTCTCCATGCCTTACAGATCATCCCTCCAGCCTGTTGCACAAACTGCTACATTGGAGTGGTCTTCCTAAATAAAGCCTGGAGATGACTGTGCCCCAGTTCTCAGATTCTTCCTTGCAGCATAAAGTGAGATATGAAAGACGAATAAAGGCTCCTTGAGAGCAGGAGGAACATTAGCTTTGTCTATGGCTATATCCTTAGCACTGAGCCAAGTACTCAACAAATACTGCTGCATCAATATAGGCACTTTTGTAGGCATCTGCATCTCTAATCTCATGTGCCAGTATCTCCCTATTTGAACCATACATTTTGAAAATTTTCTATGAAAGACAGTTTTTGTGTATACTTTGTCTTACTCAAACATTTTTTCATGTATTTGTTAATTTAATGTACTAGTAAATGTTTTCTTTGAGATCTGTTTCTCTCATTTCTATTTCATGAGTTTCTGCTCACCTCGCGTCTCAGCACACTCACTGTCTGTTTTAATCCAACAAGCATTTACACCAAGTGGCAGTCACTGAGTCCAGACACAGAGAAGACAGATTCTCACTGTGAAAACTTGAGAGTGGGCATATTTGGAGGTTTTTTTTGTTTTGTCACTCAATATCCAAAAACTCTTCCTTTCGTGATAGGAGAAAGTACTCTTTCCATCCTCCTGGCAATTGCTCCAAGCTCTGTCAATGAACTCCAGGATCTCAAGGGATCTTAAATGGGACAGAGCTTTGAGTGCATGCAAGAGTGGCATGCAGGCAATGGAGAGCTGGTGCAAGCCCAGAGGCTGCTACATCCTAATTCAGTGGCGACAGTGGCAAGGACAGCTTCCTGATCAGACCTGTGACGCGACCCTGCTTCTGCACGGATGGCTGGGTCCTGAGGTTCTCACCTCTTCTCCAAACCAGGTCTGCCAGTCACCTGCCAGTGCAATTAGCTCTCAATACCTTCATGGACTCTTCCTTCTTAAACTAGTCAAAGTCAGAGTTTGTTGCTTGCAACAAAGAACTCTAATATACAACATCCTTCCTCAATGCCCTCTAATCTCTGATATGCCAATAATCTTCATATCAGCCTTAATTTTTTTTAATTTTTTACCAAGAACATGCATTGGTACATTGTATACATAATGATCACATTTACCATGGTTATTTTGTACCTATACATGATGTATCTTGGTCCCCTGCCCCTTCCCCTCCCCTCCCTTCCATTCCTCCCTTTCCTTATTTATAGTAGGTTTATTTACATTTTTCCATTTTTTCCTTTTCCCCTTTCTTTCCCTTTTCCTTCCTTCTTTTCCCCTTCTAGTTCTCCTCTCTTTTGAATATTATCTTTCTTTTACCTAATATCTATTATGCCTCTTTGTCTTTATGTACACTTATGGTTTCTTACATCAGAGGAA
>PVJO010010873.1:0-62040 GCA_004026905.1 Hystrix cristata | reverse complement strand
CATGTACAGGTATAAAATAACCATGTTGATTATGATCATTATTTATACAATGTACCAATACATGTTCTTGGTAAAAATAAAAAATTAAAAAAATAAAAAAATTTAAAAATTAAGAAGGAGAGATAGTATTCAAAAGAGAGGAGAACTAGATAGGGAAAAGGGGGATAAAGAAGAAGGTTAAAAGAAAAGTAAGATGAAAGGGAAAAAAATGGAAAAGTGTAAATATACTTGTTGCAAATAGGGAGGGGTGGGTGAATGGAAGGGAGGGGAGGGGAAGAGGGGGGAAAAGCCAAGATACATCATGTACAGGTACAAAATAACCATGTTGATTATGATCATTATGTATACAATGTACCAATACATGTTCTTGGTAAAAATTTAAAAAAAAAGAAAATCAAAAAAAAAAGAGGAGAGGTTTATTTTGTACATCTGGCCCAAATGTACACGGCTCGTGGCTTTTGAGGGTTTATTCCATAATCAGCTGGATCTAAGGTAGAAATGGCACGCCATAAGGGCATGGCAGAGAAGAGCTGCTCAACCCAAGGCAGCTAGGAAGCGAACAGAGACAGAAGGGAGGGGCAGGGAACAAGAATATACCCTTGTTAGTCCCAGCCTGAATTACCCACCTTATCCACATTGGCCCCATTTCCTAACAACACATTTAGCTATGGAGTTCTCAATGGATTAAACTACTGATGAATATAGCACCCACATGATCCAGGCTCCTACCAAAAATCCCAACCTCTAAATATATGGGACTTTTGGAGGACATTCGAGTTCTAAACCATAGTAAAAGTAAAGGAGAGAAAGAAGAAGGAAGGTGGGGAGAGAGAGTAAAGGAAAGAGGGAGGGAGGAAAAATTATATATATATGTATATATGGATTGTCTCTTATTTGACGATACTGAATATTTGCATTCCAGGTTCTTGCCAAAGAACATAATTTCAAGTTTCTTCTGTAAGCCTTATCTAAAGCTCAATGATAAGAAATCATTTTTCCTGGAGGACTGCCTAAAGAATATGTACTCTACCCCTTCTTTGAGATCAATAGCTCTTAATAATTAGGGAGAGGGCACAGGCATGTTTATAAATCTTATGAAACCTTTGGATCATGTTATGCTTTATATCTAGATGTCCTCTGAAGCTTTATGTACTCATAGGTGGAGTTTTTGTAGAAGACTGGATCACGGGGGCATTAGTGGATTAGTCCACAGATATATGTACAGTTAAGTGTGATGCTGGGAGGTGAAGCATGGTCAAAAGAGTGGATCACTGGAGGCATGGGCCATGTACTGAAACATCTACAAATTGTGAGCCAAAATAATCCTTTAGAGTCGTGAGCACTGGATATTGCACCTCTTGATGAGAAAGTAACTAAAGCCAGACCCTTTTGCTAGAAAACCATATGTACACAGAACTTCATAGAACCTGTAGACAGCCCTCTGAGCATCACTACGGGTTATTTGAGAGATGGTGACTTCTAAATGGCCTTTTCTTAGTGACTCCCTCAGGTCACTGGACTGTGTACCCTACAATCCCACACTTTCCATCACATGGAGAGCTTTTGTGCTCTTCCTGCAAAGAACCTGATGGAGTTTTCATGGATAAAGAAGACTCTAGTGTGTGCATCTCAAAGAAGCTGCAGGTTACTTAGGACCAATTGTTGCATCCTCTGCAAGGTACAGAGAAGCTATCTGGAAGAAGGACACCTGTTGAGTGTGAGTTCTCTGTTTACTTTGTATTGTCAATTCTATCGGGCTATGATGCATTCTAAGCGGGTCAAAGGAAGCCATTATACCAAACCTCTTATGCCTCAAATATGCCAAGTTGAAACAAACGAATATTTACTTTGTAGGGTTACAAAAATTGCAAAACCTACCCAACAGATTTTATCCCCTTGAAACATTGCCCTTGAGGGAGCCTAGTTGTCTCCCGGCCCTGATTTATCTGCTCCCCACCACCAGTCTACACTTTCTTTTACTCAACTCTACCAAGTCTTGACAAAAAGACTAGGGCTCCTTCTCACAGCTAGAAAGAGGAAATCCTTCCCTCAAGATATATATTAATGTAACACTAAGCGAGAAAAGCAAGTTATAGCTTCACACGAAAAACAGCTGCTCCACCATGTTTATAAAAACAATGGAAAAATACCAAAATGCTAACAGTAGTTATCTCCAGAGGATGACACTGATAGACTAATAATCTTGTTTATAGCGTTTTGTTTTCTAAAATTCTCCACCTAAGCATGCATTTGTAACATTCGTTATCAGAAAAAGGGGTATAAAAGGCATCAGAAAAAATAATGCTATGAAAAGTGTTGAGAACTATTGGCTCTTGCTAGCGTCTCCAGATAGAGCCATGCACCACATAACAACATGTCGGTCGATGACGGACCACATAAATGGCGGCCTCAGAAGACTGTAATAGGCCCAGATGAGAAGCAGGCTGGATCATGTGGGTTTCTGTAAGTGCGCTCTGGAATTAACACACTCACCTCACAGTGTGTGACTGTACACTATTAACTCTTTAGATAAAGGAAGACAAGTGAGGAACATTTACATGCTAACAACTTCATGTATAATATTTCATTTCATCTTCACAGCAGGCCCATGTTATAGATGCTAGTCACCATTTTAACTAGGAGAAAAACAGAGATTTATAGAAGTTTAAGAAATGTACCTGTAATCAAAAGGCTAGAAAATGACAGGGCTGCATTTTGCTCAGGTCTCTCTGACTTCTACCACCTGGATACTTCTATTTCTCCAGGGGTAGTAATAGTCAAACAGTAAAATGATTATAGTCAGTATTTCCCCTGCCAGGTCTCAAACATGACTGATGAAGAAAAGGCCAGTATTTTGTGAACTGCATCCGTGCTGGCAAAAATCTAAGTTTCTCTCTTGAAAGTCACAACTTTGGATAGACCACTGCTCTCTAAGAAAGTTTTTAAAAAGTTTCAGAATTTGAAGAAACGTGAGAGTAATTACTGAGCTCAGTAATCAAGCAATGAGCCTTTCTCAAGAAACCAGGTCACTACCTGCAGCTGTGACGTAGACCAGGCCCACTGCGCAGATCTGGCGCTCCCATTCAGCCTGCCCGGTCTTCCGTCACCTTTCCAAGGATTCCTGGAGAAAAGAAGTTTTCTTCTCATTGCATGACTGCAGGCAGGGCCATGCCTGGGACTGGAAGCAAGACCGTACTTGGCTGGAATGCTCGTCAATGGGCTGCACTGCTGGCTCTGTGGATTGGAGCCTGGAGCTTATAAGGCCAAGGTTGCTGTCTCACTCCAGTTATCTTTTTGAGAAAAAAACAAAACAAAACAAAACTCTGCGCAATTTGCAGAGGCTGCACTGCTCATCTCGGCCAGCTGCCTCACAAATACCTATTTAGACTAAAGTGTGTCTCCAGGGAGCCTGAGGGAGAGCCAGAGGAATTACTTTTGGTGGACCATCTTTAATGGCTGAGATTTTAACCAGAATTTTTGAAGTTTGTGTGTACCTATCAGCAAAATGATAAATGTATACATTCATGTGGACAGATGCATTCAACAGTGTCACTGGTTCCCACAGCATGAAGGAAGCTTCTCATCCTCCCCAAGACACTCACTGACACATCTAAAAAACTGGAAAAAGGTTTAAACCCACGGCAGCATTAAAAATAGGAAAAACAGACCCACGACCAACCAGAAATGTTCGCAGCCTTCTAGAAGGTCAAAGGGCGATGAGGTTCACTTGATAAGAAGCAGATGGAGGAAGCCACAGCCCAGAATATGCTAAGAAGAAAGTCTGGGGGAAACTAATCCTTCTTTTAGATCTGCAGAGCCAGTCTGTGACTTAGAGTGTTGCTTTCCTATTGCTGGTGTAACAAATTACCACTACCCCAAAGCCTTAAAACACCGTAATTCATCATTCTAAAAGTCTCAAGCACAGAAGTCTGAAATGGGTCTTACAGAGCTAAAATCAAGGGCTGCATCCCTTTTGGAGAGAACAGCAAAAGTCTCTCCATTGCTTTCGCCAGCTTCCAGAAGCTACCCACGTTCTTTGATTTGTGATCCATCACTCCTTCCTCAGCCTTTGTTTGTCGCATCCCCCTTCTCTGACTCAGACCTTGCTGTCCATCTTTTGTGATTACACTGGACACACTAGATAATCCAGGATCATCTCCCATCTCAAGAT
This sequence comes from Hystrix cristata, assembly GCA_004026905.1. Taxonomy (NCBI): domain Eukaryota; kingdom Metazoa; phylum Chordata; class Mammalia; order Rodentia; family Hystricidae; genus Hystrix; species Hystrix cristata. Next base: position 57,869 of record PVJO010010873.1, on the reverse strand, counting down.
CCTTGACTTAATCATAGTGCAAAGTTCCTTTACCAGTGTAAGAAGCATATTCACAAATTCAGTGGATTAGACTGTGGATATCTTTAGGGGCCACTATTCTGCGAACCACATTTGGAAAGGAAGTACAGAGAGTGAAATGAAAAGCAGGAGAAGAGACAGGTTTTAGATGCAAGACAACCCAAAGCAGCCATAGAAGCAGGATCCATGCACTGCACTCGGACCTATTAGCAGCAAAAACATCTGTCCCTCAGAATGGTGTTGAATACTATCTCCAACAAGACAGTACAGTCTCCCAGGGCAGATCTCAGGGCCTCATATGAAGGGAAAGGTCAAGATGAATACAAAAGACATTTGATCCTAGAGGAAGGAGGGTAGTGTAGGAGAAAGGTGGCTTACAAAATTTAATAAATACCCTTACAGAGATTTTTAAATTATTACATTCAAAAAACAAAAATAGCCCTCTATAAAATGAAGTAACATAAGAGAGATTCTTCAGGAATCAGATAATAATTGGAGGATGAAAATACAACAGAAAAGGGCTGGGGATTTAGCTCAGTGATTAGAGTGCTTGCCTTGCAAGCACAAGGCCCTGAGTTTGATCCCTGACACCACAAAAAAAAAAGAAATTAAAAAAAATACAACAGAAAATACGGAAGAAGTTGAGAAAAACTTTGAGATGATCAGATAAGGAGTCGAGAACAAAAAAATATGAGTGAAATGGAAGATAAATCCCAAAGACCCAAAATCAATCTAACAACAGTTCAAGGAGAAAAAATTAAGGAGCATAAATAATTAGTGGAATAAAAGAAGAAATCTTTCCTGCACTGAAGAGAGATAGGATTCTAATTTTGAGAGAGCTAGTTGAGTGCTGATCAGAATAAATAAAGCCATTCATGTTTTCACAAATTACAGAGCACCATGATAAAATGAAAAACTTGGAAGTCTCCAAAGAGAATTTAAAAAAAAAAAAAAGTCACCTATAGGAAACAAAATCCATTTTCCATAATAACTTTATTTAGAAGACAATGAGCAATGATTTAAAAACTCTACAGAAAATATAATAAAATATCAAATCTAGTATTCCAGTCCCAGCACAAACCATCCACTTGTGCTGAAAAAGTCAGTGTATTTTCAGCACATTTTCTGGCAGACTTTGGGAAGTTTGGTCAGGAGGAACACTTAGAAAAATTGCATCCTTATTACAATAGCATTAGGGAAGTACTGCTGTGAAAAAAAGAAAAATGCAAAGAGGAAGATGTGGCTAACTTCAGTGACTTGCGTGCTTCAGCGCTACAAAGCCTGGGAAGTCAAAAACAATGTTTCCCACGACTTTTCTGTAGCTAGACGTTTCCCATATGTTGGGTCCTCTCAAGAAATCACACCTCGTAAAATGTGGAGTGTGGAAAGGAGTCACATGGGGAGGAGGCAACCCAGGTAGAGAGACCTATAGCCCACCCCTAACATCATGCCAGCAACAGCACGGAGCTTCTGCTGTGCTTGGGGTTTCTCCTGGCCACTTAGTACCCTGAAATAAACCGCTTCTGATTTACATAAACTAGTAAGGATTCTAGTTTAACGAAATCTCCTGCTTTGGGGAGTAGGAATAAGAGCGAAGAGGATAGCAAAGGGTTATTGTTTTCATTATAAATATTTCTGTACTATTTTACTTTGTACTCTTCATATGTATTACTTTGAATAGAAAATTAAATCTTAAAAAGTATAGTAACAGGCAAAAGAAACGAGACCGTTTGTCTAATTCACAGAATAGCATATCAAATGGGCCACAAACCTACACACCGTTCTCAAAGTCACCAGTAATCAAAGAAATGCAAATAGAATATATGCTGTACCCATCAAACTGGCATAAATTTAGAAGAACCACACCTTCCGCGGGTTGAGATGTGGAGAAAATTGTACTTTTGGGAGAGAAAGTGAAAAGTTGCAGACTTTTTAGAAAGCAATCTAGCAACACTGATTAAACTATAGATTAAAATTCAACCCAGCAAACCAACTACTAGAAATTTAACCCACAGAAATCAATAAACTCCTAGAATGTGAGGACTGTTTGTTACAGCATTGTTCATGGCTCTAAAAAAACTGGAATAAAAGAAAGTAAGTGACCAAGAGGGTGAAAAGGCACAATCCATTAGGGTTCATGCACACCACGTTTTTTTTTTTAAATAAAATGAGCCTCAGCAGATTTGAAGGCCCTTCTGTAAGGTATTGTTGAATGAAAAACAGCAGCTCAAAGAAGCATGAAGAGTCCCCAAAGACAGTAGATATTTCCCCAACTTCCAGCTTTTTCTCATGTTGTTCCTTCTAAATAAAATCTTTCCTCTAAGTTTTCCCAGTAAATTTTACCCTTGTGGGGTATAAATTAGCTTAACAGTTTTGGAAGAACAGTACAAAAATTATGATTCAAAATATAAAATGTATAACTGCTTGACTCAGAAATCTTTTATCTCTGACTATACAATGAGGAAGTAAATACTTAAGTGTTAGGCATCTACAAGGAATACAAGAAGAGCTAAGGTAAATAAACAAATGTGCGCTAAATATTTATCACTGATTCATACACCCAGCAGAATATTATATGGCCATTAAAAATGACGATGAGGTATTACCAAACACAGAAAAATATCCACAGCATTCCTAGTGCACAAGTGATAAGTCTCAGTAAAAAAAAAAAAAAACTATGATTCAATACAAAACTAGGTCCCTCTATCTACAGAGAGACTGATGCTGAAAAGATTTTCCAAAATATGTGAACAGTTTAGCAATTTAACATTTGAACTTGTTGAATTTGTTTCTTTTTCTTCCTTCTGTATTGTTTGTGTCCTCACCTCCAGAAACTTGTATATAGAAATTCTAACTGCCAAGGAGAAAGTATTTAGGAGGCTGAGACTTTGGAGAAGCGACATGGTCATGAGGGAACAGCCTTCATCAGGGAAATGAATGTCCTTAATAAAACAGGCTCCAGAGAATAGCCTTGTCCTTCCCCCTCATGAGGATTCAGTGAGACGTTGCCACCTCTGAACAGGTACCCAGGGTCTTAGCAGACACCTAATCTACCAGTGCCCAGATCTTGGATTAGCCTCCTGAATTGTGAGGAATAAATTTCTGTTGTTTGTAAACTACCCCGGCTATGGCACTGTTATAGCAACCCCAAGGGACTAAGATTTCTACTGTTTTAATTTTTTGCCCAAAAATGTATTCTATTTTAGCAAACTAATATTGCTATTTTTAAAAAAAATTAAACCATACCTCTATAATGTCTGATTTTAGAATAAATTTTTTTACTAGTCTTCATAAAGTAACAATAATAACTAGCATTAATGAGGGTATACAATATACAAGGTATCATCCTGAGCGCTTTTTTATATGCTAACTTGGGCTCACAATAAACATATGAGGCAGGTTCAGTGATGATCCCCATTTTACAGGGAGAAGATGAGACGTAGAAAGTTCACTTCAGAAAACTGAACTGTGACATTTAAGAAAGATTTACAAGTTTTAAAACAAAGCTAGCCACTATCAAAAAAAAATTGTTTTCCATTTAATGGTACCTCCCCAATTACCTAACAGTGCCTTTTAACCAGAATTTTCTATTTAATCTTTCATTTTCTAAGCAAAAATTTGTATATTTATATGAAAGTTTAACTCTTTCTCTGTTCTTAACTACAGTATATGTCTGCTCCACTGTGTTTTCTGTCACCTTTTAAAATACACAATGCATGTACTGTGTATTAGAGTTATACTTGGTTATGTTAGTTTGCATGCGCCGGTATTTGTGTGGCTATAAAATCATCCTTTGCAAAATTTTCGTGAGTGCCAAGATACCCAGAAGGCAAAGGAAACATAATAAATGACTCGAAGTTTTAGTTTAAAGTGTTGTCATATGGGGGGAAAATGCTCAACAATCACAGCACCCCAACACCCATACACTTCACATTTCAGAGCACGCAGTGGAAGAGATGTAATTACTATGGTTAATTGGTTTCAGGTAAAATGTCACAGCAAATGAGAACTCATTAATATGTCGTTTCAATCCCTGGAGACACCAGGTGCTCTTATGCTTTCTCAGGTTACTTCTCTCTATGCAAAAGAAATGTAAACATCAGCTTGTATATTACGATTAGGAATGTATTGTCCACAATTTCTGTAAAAAAAAAAAGTATAAATTATCTAGCCAAGTAAACTTCTACATAATTCACACAGATCCATGTGAGATTTCAGTCTAAAAGCCCAAGCATTAAACATTAAGCAGGTGTGTGAATTTGATAAATATAAATCCAGACCAGTTAGAAAACCTTCCCTCTGACTTGTCTGTATTAATATTATTTTGAAAATGAAAATAACCTGACCAGACTAAAATAATCCTGTTACACCTGAACTGTATCAAGGACCAGAGAATTTATTCAGCCCCAAGATTAAAATTGTTTGAGAAAAAGTTTTCAATGTATTGCGCCAATTTTTTAAATCATCCTGTAGGACAGGGTGGCGTATGCCTGTAATCTCACACTCTGGGAAGCTGAGGCAGGAGAATCGCCAGGTTTAAGCAGAGCCTGGGCTACTCAGTGATTTACCAAGACCCTGTCTCAAAATTAAAAAAAAAAAAAGTTAAAGGTCTGGGATGTAGTTCCATGCAAAGGCCCTGGGTTCAGTCCCTAATACAGCATATAGATAGATAACAGAGAGAGAAAGAGATGGCTGGATAGATAGATGTAGATTCAGAGATAGAGTGAATCATCTTTTCAGCTCTTACGAGCTTCAGTGTTCATACAACTCCCAAGTAAAGTTAAAATGGGGAATGATAATGATTAAAGCAACAAACTCAAGGAAGAAGAAAAAAAAAGACAAAGAAAAGGAAGAAAAGGAGGAGAAGAGCTGGTAGAGACGGTGGCAGTGGTTATAACCAAGCAGGGATGGCGATGGTAATGGGAAGATGATGGGTGACTTCTTCCCTTAGCCACAAGTCTGCCCTTCCAGGTTCTGACTATACCTAGTTCCTTTAAAAGACAATCTTTGGGACAGTAAAGAGCAGCTATGCGTCTATTTTAGCTATTTCTTCCTTTTACTTTTTAGTTGAGCTACTCTTTTTAGCCCTGATTTCCATATCACCTTCCATAAGAGAAACTAAACATTTTCAGGCTTGTGTACATTTTTAGCCAAACAGGTTTGTCCTCAAAAGAGAAACAGGTTTTCTCACCAGAAGATTAAAATTGTTTCTGTGCTAAAAACAATCATTCTTGAAAAGCACTTGTGCTATTTCAAAGTGAGTATTTATTAACATGGAAAATTCATCTTGACTGAAAAAAAAATCAGGTTACAAAGTGTAATGCACAGCATGATGTTCATTTTGCACAGAGCTATGATATCAAATAGAGTTGATTCTGTAGAATTATAAATGACTGTACATGTTCTTGGAGTTTGCTTTTTTCTTTTCAATATTTTTTTAAAACTTTATTTTTTGGAATGAGTATATGAGACTTTATGAAGAGAAAAAAAATATTTTAAGCCTCTGCAAAGAAAAGGGCATTTTTTTCTGGCTGTGGCTGGAATACTAAAACTGCGAGAGGAATACCTATATTCAGACACAATGAAACTGGAACATACAGACCTGCCCTCTTTTTTAGGGCTCAGCGTACCATGAGGGAATTCTCGAGGGAGAAAAATAACATAAAGTGTTGAAGAGGGCATATTTCTAAGGGTCAGAGAGAGGTGTCTGAGGGAAACAGTTTATTTCAGCTAAGCAGATGCTATTTATCACCTGCACTGTATCAAGCCCCGAGCTTTGCAGCAGATAGAGAATCAGAACAGATAGGAGCCTTTCCCATGAGAAGTCCATAGCGCAGTGAGTGAGAGGAGTGGGAACTTGAGGCAGTGGGCGAATGAACACGCAGAGCTGGGGTCTGGCTGCCAGGAAACCCCAGAGGAGAGGGAGGTGAGGAGGTGAGATTGAAGGACGAGGGGAGAGAAAATGTTCCTGGTGGAAGAAATGGCACTGAGAAAGACGGGGCAAATAACAAGATGTGTTTTGGAGACGCACACAGCACAGGGTGTGGGCCATGCTGGTGTCACAGTGACTGGCAGGGCAGGGAATGCTGGCATGGTTGGAGAGCGCCCCAGGTATTTTAGCCTTTAAGTGGGAGAAGAGACAGTTCACTCACAGATTTTAAGTGGATTGACAATGTCAAGACTGATGGTCCCAGGAAATAGCAATAGTTAAAAAGTTCTCCCATTCTTGGTGTTCCTGAGATAGCTTACCACAAATACCACCTTTCCTTGTCTAACTTCAGTGAGACATATTTACATTCCTTTCTTAGACTCCCATAAGACTCATTGATACCTGCCCCCTTGTTTACCTACAACAAAGCCAAACACAGAGCTTTCCTCTTTTCCCTGAACCTGTTGACAAGGGCCAGCACAGACTGTATCTGTTTGCTAAAGCTGCTGTAACAAGCATCACAAACTCAGAGGCTTTACCCGCCCAGCTGTTTATTGGCTCACAGTTCTGGCGGCTGGAAGTTTGAAGCCAAGGTGTTGGCAGGGACCGTGCTTTGCTGAGATCTAGGGGAAAACACATTCTGTGTATTTCTCTTAGGTTTTGGTTTTTCCAGGAGCCTTTGACATTCCCTGGCTTACAACTGCATAACTCCAACCTCCCTCTGTCACAATTTGGCATTCTTCTCCCTGTTTATCTGTCTTCTCTTCTTTAAGGACCAGTCATATTGAATGAAGCCTCATCATAGTGACTTCATCTTACCTTGATTACATCTGTAAAGACCCCATTTTTAAATAAGGTCTTAGGCACAAGTTTGTCAACATATCTTGTAGAGGGTAGAGGACACCATTCAACCCAGACTCTCCAACTTCACATTCTCTATCTCATGAACAAGTAGCTGAGATGAAATATTTTTGCACCTCTGAAACCAACCATCAAGGCGGGGGTCCTTGTTCAGAAAACTGGGACTCTCCCTGTTGGCAAAACAACTCCAGCTGCAAACTGTCTCTCCTGCAACATCTCTCCTTATAAAAGATCGAGGTGTCTCTGTTGAGATTCTCTGATCTTAGGATGTAGGGTGTTCTTATTGTAATAGACTGAGTAAATCACTCTCCTTACTTGTTTTGTTTATTTCTTTTTTAATTTGATAGAGTAAAACATCACATCCAGATTCTCACAGTTATTTTGAGTAACAGTGCAGAGGTGGACAATGGCACCAAGCACTCAAGAGTAGCTACTTAGCATCACGTGCTAGAATGAATACTGGGATGCTCAGCTCGGCTATACTCCTGTTCCTGAGACTCTCAGCTGCATGTCTTACTAGAGTTGCTTCAGCTTGCTCATGCTTAGTGCTCCAAAGACTAGATGATACAATGCGATGATATACTTGTGACTTCTCGCTTCTAAATGTAGCTTAGGGAATTATGCTTGTTGTTGACTTTTCTCCTGTGCTTTTGTGTTGCAGGGAGCAGAAGTTGATGGGCACCCAAGAGACAACACTCCTTCTGCTATGAAGACTTTTGTATCTAAGATTCATGGCTTGCTGAAATGATGTGACTGAATATTCCCAGAGCAATGGATTGGGGTTAGGTGGGGCAAATTGAAGCAGCCATATCAAAAGCTCGTAGGTCTCTCTAAGAGATTCTGGAAAGGGGACAAGATTTTGCTGCCCCTTAGTACAAGAGTTGGGTCAGGGACTAAATATTAAGGGAGATGGCCTTAAAAGCAGTTGCTCTTAAGAGAATGACAGACAGAGAGACAGAGACAGAGACAGAGACAGAGAGACTAGAGACAGTTAGCCTTGAAATGTTCCAGAGACCAACAGCCCATGAAGGTCAGCAACAGACAGCAGCAACCAGAAGAGTTGACTGATGGCATATGACAAGCAGATGTCCGCATCAAGGACCAGTGCTATAACCCTAAAGGTTGAGGGCCACTGGAGCCTAGAACTGAATGCAAAGAGCCTTTGCACTGATTGGTGATAGAAATGCCTCAGAAGATGGAAGGGGTTTCTCTGCAGAGAACAAGCCCCTTCCCAAAGAGCCTGCTTGAGCTATGTGATGTTCCTTTTTTGGTTGTTTGCTTAAATCTCCTCTGGCTGCCTACCCTCTCAGAAATGACAGAGCCCTATCTCAAGCTTTCTTGGTGGGTTGCTGTCTTCTGAGCAGGATTGTCCGTTGAGTTTCCTCTTCAGCCATGAGGCCAAGTCAGGGAGACTCCTAGACAAACTTCAGGTGTGCCCTACCCCAACGACCCTTCCCACTGCTGCGTCTCCCCAGACTCCCCCTTCAAGTCACCTGAGGTCCCTATAATCAGTTTACTGGCCCCAGTGGGATGACAAGGGAAGCATCGTTCAAAAGAGACCTACAGCCTCTCCTTTCCATGCCCTGGAAATCCTAGGACAACAGTTTTCCAGTTCCTCTCAGCCATAAGAAAACTCTCATTCAAGTCACTTAAACTTACCATTCAGAAATTGGAAAGTCCTGCTGAGTGTAAGTCCAAACCCAAAGTCACATGCAGTGTACCACCTCTCCTCTTCTCCTAGTCCAGGCCTGACAGGTAGCTTAGGAGGGAAAGCGTCTTCATTCCTTCCCGGTCTCCATATCTCTCAGTCTGATCTCCCCCACCTCAGGGTAAGAGTCCTGGAGGAAGCGTAAAAGCAAGAGTACACTCACATATTCAGAGTCATTCTCCTTCACCAGCGATGCCTGCCGTGTGACAGGTATTTCACTGGGGTACATAAGGGTTTTGAGCTGACTGCTAAGGAAATTCCACACTATGTAGTACCAGGACAAGAGGGATGAACTCCCTGTGACTTTGTGTCTTCCTTCTCACCACTCGCCCCTTCACACATTTGCAGTTTTTGATGGCTGAGAGTCTTCCTTGCCAGACTGCCCTCTTTGTCTGCCTCAAAGTTGGCTCAGGATGACCTGTCCCATAGGTTCCACATAGGCCACAGGAAACTAACCGGTATCTGAGAGACTACAGTTTCTAGCATGGACCCACAGAAATGGGGAGTGGCCAGTGAGAATCACGGGGTGTCTTGACTGCCTTTCCATAAGCTGGGACAGGACTGGAAGTGCCTTAGCAAGCTCTTCAGACTGTGGCAATGACTAGCTCATGTTATTTTCGGCTTTAAGGCTTCTGCAGAAAATCTGACACTACAGGAAGAGTTTTCCATGTCATCCTACTACACATATGAATGCTCCCAATTCGAAGCCCCACAGGGACCCCCAGCCAGTCCGAGATGCCCTTCTGCTCTGACAACTCCGGCCCTCTCTGAGAACTCCTTTTCTGGAACATCCGATGCATTTAATGTCAGAACAACACATTCTGATAAGCAAATGTATTCTCTCTCATGTTGGTCTCTCGTTTCTCTGTGTTGGTCCCAGTAGCAGCAGACTTTTTGAAGCTAGAGACTGTGCTTTATACTTATTTTGCATCCCCTGTGGCTTTTACCACTCTCCTGCCAACATAAAGGTGCTCAGTACATATTTGAAGTGAGTTGAATTGAATTTTCAATCAGATATACACTAGATGGAGAGAGTCCTAATGTAGCTAGGGGTGCAGCGCATGGAGCAGAAAGAGAGACTGCACATGAAGTTTCTTTCTGAAATGTAGGTGCTGCAAAATTGTACAGGAACTTGTGAAGATAACACACACTGCTCCTACTTAGAGGAAGATAATGTTGCTTATACATTTCTGAATGCAGGATCAGTGTATGGGGTCCATTTGCACAGGCAGCTGCTCCTGGGCACTAAGACTGTGAGAGGAATAAAGGGGGAGCTGGGGTGTGTGCCCCTTCCCTCCTGTACATGAAACCCCTTCTCACCCAGAAAGTTCCCTTACTAGACAGGAGTAACAGATACTTGAATATGGCAGGAAATTCTGTGGTACCAGAAGCTGCAGGCTAGATGGGTCTATCTACTTCTCCCCTTTGCCTTTCCTCATTCACACACAGTCACACAGGAACATGCAGCCTCCCAACACTTCAGTAGAAAATTATGTGCTAAAATTCAAGTAAACAGAACAGGCTGAACTAGTTCCTCTCTTCTCTTAACTTTACACATCTTCTCCAACAGGCAACTGTGTGTGTGTGTGTGTGTGTGTGTACACATGCACTCGGGTTGAGCCCAGGGCCTCACACATACTAAGCCAGGGTACTACCACTAAACTACAAGCCCAGCCTGGGAAAGTTGTTCAAAAAAGGTTTTCATACTGTTCAACCCAAACAGTATATGCATTAACACATGTAACTTTTCCTTCAGCAGTCATGTTTTAGGGGGTTGCCCCCGTGTGGTGGTGTAGCAATATTAAGTTATGGCAGAACATTTAAAAGATAGGGTTTAGTGAAAGGTAATTAGGTCTTTGGGGTGCTGCCTTTGGAAGGGATTTATGTAACTTTCATGGAAGCTCAATGAGTTCACACAAGGGTGGGCTGCTACAAAAGACTAAGACTGGACCCTCTCTGCTGTTTCACCGTGTGATGTCTTCCTCTTGGACACACTCCTGTCATGAGGCAGTCCACTATAGGGTGATGGAATCAAGATTACCCTCACTAGAGCCAAACAGTTTCAGCACCATGCTCTTGGACCTCAAAAACTTTTTCCTTTATAAGTAGACAGCTTCAAGTATTTTGTCATAACAATGAAAACTGGAGCAATACAGATGCCTACTTTGAATAAATAAAAGAGGATCCTAAAATCTTGAATCCCACCAGCTAACAAACGGAGAAGTATTTCCTTCCATATCAATACCCAAAATTATATAACTGCAGCCCTACAGGCTAGAACAGTAAGTCCAGACTTAAAGCATTCCCCCGCCTCTGCCTATATGGCTGTGGGAATCCTATGATATTAGGATAAACATATGATATTGTTTGCTTCCAAAACTAGTGGAGTGAGAGGTTCTCAGCCTCATGCCCTCCTGTGTACATAGACATCCTACCTCTTCCCTCAAATCAGGAACGCAGTACCAAGGCCCTTGTCTGCTATCTCACCTGCTGCTGGGCTCTTCCACACTCTGCAAAAGGGTGTGATCATTCTCCCTGGACCTGTTTGAGCAAGAGATCCCTCTTCCACTGCCAAGCAGCTTTCCTCACCAACTTCCCTCCTGAATGTTTCCTAGGAGTTCAAGGATTATGGTGGAGTTACAGCGACACCGTACAAGTGAAACTAATTGAGAAGCAGTTGCAGATCATTTCTGCTCAATTCATCTTTCTTAGACAGGAGTCAAAAGACGGAGTCCCAAAGAGAAGGCTTTAGGAGTTGTCTTCTTCCATCTGGACTGCTGTAACAAAATCCATCAGACTGAGTGGCTCATAAAATAGAAACTTACTTCTTATAGTCCTGGAAGATGGAAAGTACATAATTAAGGCCCAGAAAGTTTTGTATTGGATGAAAACCGACTTGCTAAACAGCCACGTTTTCACTGCGTCTTCACAGGGCAGAAGGCACGGGATTGAATCCAGACGGTATGCTAAGCATACTTACTCCCTCTGAGCTACAGCCCTTGTGCTTGGACCGCCATTATAAGGGCTCTAATCCTTTCACCAGGGCTCCAACTCATGACTTAATTACCTCCAAATACCATTGCCTTAGGCACTAGGATTTCAACATATAAATTTAAGGGTAAAAAAAAATTGTACCTTGGGAAGAGCTTTCCTCACCACCTTCTGTGTCAGTTGGCATCCTTCAGTCCTACAAATAAAGGCTGCAAAAGTCAAATTTTAACCTCAAGGAGTGGAGACATCCTGCTCCACCCCATAGCTGATGCCATTGTATTCACCAACGTAATGATTCTTTTCATGTGACAAGGAGTTGGAAAAAGGGATGCTGAGCAAAGGAGTCCATATATTCTCCATAACTCGAATTACTACAATGAATTGCTCCATTACTCACCTTTGCACTAGACATTAATCACAAAAAGGAAAAAAAAAACTGCAGCGCCAGGGAGTTAGCAAGGATGTGCTATTTCAACCCTGCACCTTGTGCCAAGTGGATGCAGCTGCGATGAAGGATCTGCGGTGCTCCCCCTTTCCATCTGTTTGCAAACCATTAGTATAAAACTTTGTGGGAGCAGCTCACAGCAGCAGCTGAGACAGAACTAGACCTCGGAAAGTTCTCACAAAGTAAGTTGTGCGGGCCACGTACTCCCAAAGGACTCATTAGACCCACCTCTGGAATCTATTCGTTGCCATTTGACCTATTGTATCAGCTCGTGCAAAATTTTACCGAACTATTGAATATATGCGTACAAGAAACATTATATAGCCACAAAAGAAAAAGACATGTAAAAGGTATTTATCTGAAGTCTTAGAAAGAGGTAAATTGTAAAGGTAAAAAAACAAGTTGTCAAGAGGTAAGTAACTATGATCTCACTTGTTTATATGTATATTTTAACAAAATGCATAATATTCTATTTCTGACCAGCCCATAGAAGGTAGGCTCAAATTTTAATTTAAGTGGACTTACAGAAAATAAATACTCATAATGTGTTGTGAACAACTGAGTTTGCAGCTAGAGAATTCCTTTAATATGACTTCCTGAAGTGTTCCCCCACCCCTTGTTGTACCATAGTTCTGGGGTCTTACACAGACCAGGAACATGGGCAAGGTTAAAAAGCTGGTCACCAGTCTCCTATCCACACAGACTCCATGGCTATCACCGGCTTGTCATCGTGATTCCTACAGACGCTTGCTACAGCATGGGGCAAGGAACCAGATCCTTGTCCATTGTGTTGACACTTCCTGCAATTATTTCTCTCTGGGTCATTCCATTCTCTACCTCTCTGCCTAGAAGCAGGACTTGGTTTCCCCATGATCCACCACATTCTAAGTCATTCTCTCCCTCTTTCGATGCCTCTCATCTGGAGGAAAACCTTCCCCCATATCACTTCTTTCCTTCAGTTACCTCTCTAAAGTCTCCAGGCTCTACACCAGGCTTCTGCTTTGAAAACAAAAACCAGGAATTCTTTACAGATGAATTCACATTCCACCTTGCCACATATGTCCCTGAAAATGTTGACAGTCAGAGGTTGGGGATTTACCTCATTGCTTACAGTACTTTACTAGCAAGCACAAGGCTCTGAGTTTGATCCCTGCCATGGAAAAAAAATTGACAATCAATTCAGACAATCCCAACCCATTAAATTGCTTGAATAATAAATACAGGAAGAAAATTAAGAAAAAGATGATACAATACATTGGTGTCTTACTCTGTATAGTTTTTGTATTAATTTTGAACTTAAAAAATACAGAAAATGAGACAGGGCATTTCCACTAAAAGTCTTAAATATCTATTTTTCTGTGTCTGTTGCAATATTCAGCAAAGTAAGTATTCTATTATTTTTCCAAAGCTCGACTGAAGTACTGTTTAGAGACTATAGATCTGGGAGAAGTAAAACAAAACTATAAGCACACTAGAAAATCATAAAAGATATTCTGGAAACTTCAGGTTAAAAATTTAGAAATTATAACAATCTTCACAGGTTCATTACAGCTTTGAAAGAATGTGAATTTGAGAATGTTCGGGTCTCCTTTCCCAAAACTTGATGTTTCGAAAGGCCAGGAATAAATAGCCTATCATCACCATTATTGTATAGAATTCTGAGAATGCATGATATACCAGGAAGTGTATAAAGTCCTTAAAGTGATGGTTTATTTATTCTTTCGAATAATCTTAAAAGATAGGTATTCTGATTGTCATTTTACAGTTAAAAACTATAATCATGATTTGCCCGGCAGAGCTGCAGTTTCAGCACCAAGACGCTGGACAGCACCCTTCCCCTAAACCCCTTCCTTTCAATACCTCACTGTCAAGGTGCACATTTGTCCCTTTGCTGCCAAGCCTGACAATCCCTGCCTGCCTCCTCCCTGAAATTTGACTGCCATTTTCTAGTTGGGAAGGAGAAAGAAGATTGATAAAGAGGAGGCTGAGCGGAAAGAGATGATATCGATGTGAAAGGTGCCAGGTAGCTGGCCCACTGGCTAAGACTAAGCCACTATTTGTTGGAGGGCGAAACCCAGTTGCTTGAGGAACTGATGTGATAAGAGCCTTTCTCTTCATGAGGGTAGAAAAGCTGTGACCAGCCTCCAGGGAAGTTTTTCTCTGTCTGCACACAGAGCCCCTCCTTGGAAGACCACTGCCTTGCAAACCCCGGGCCAGAGCATCTTTAGCATGACCGTTAGTGTGTGCAGCAGGCACCATCAGCCGCATCGTTAGAAGAGCCAGTAGAGAAAACTGATCAATAAGAGTCAGAAGAGGAGAAAAAGCTCACGTGACAGTCTTTCCGGTCCATCATTTTATAGACACACAGGAGGAGACTTTTGATCAGTGATACAAAAGAAACACTTAAATGCACAAAAAAGGAGACACTATTTGAATACGAGGAAAGCACTGTTGGCATGGTCCTCTTCTGATAGTAAGGACACTGCTGGGACCATAGTCACTATCCTTTTCTTCAGTTCTAAGCTCCACCCTTTAGAAATGGATACTGAAAACCAGAGTATTTCCAAGGAGAGATGAGCATGCTCAGAAAATACCCAGGTAAGAAGCAATCAGAGTCACTTTCGACCTTCAACCTGAAAAAGAGAAGATAGAGTAACTCTCTGTAAAAACTTGAAGGGCTCTCAGGAAGGAGGTGATTTGACTTTCTCACCAATTCTGGAGATCTTGCCTCTTTGAAAGTCTACAGGGAGACGGTTTTAAGCATAGGATAAGGAAGACATACCGAGCATCACAATCATTCAACAAAAGAAGGAACTCGCCACCACCACAAGCGTTGAAACCACAGAAAATCATTCTGCGGTTGTGACGACATACTCATGATTTTCACGTTGCCTGGGAAATCCGATTAGACTGCTCAAGCACTTCTGATGCCGAGATTTAAAATTCAAATACGCTGGAAACATTGTTCCCAGTTCTTCAGGATTCTGATTAAGGGTTTGGTGTTTTCCTGCCTTGAGGAGTTGCTGGTTCCATTCAAAACCACCACAGAAATTACGGATAATGAATAGGGCGTTGTCACGAAGAAAATCACTGAAATAGGCAACCAATAAGTGTAGTTCTGCTCTAGAAAGTTCTGAAATGTAACGATATAAACTTGAAAAAATCACTGGCCTCTTTCAGCATCGCTTTCATCATCTGTAAAGCGAGTATCACTGTTGAAGAAGAAAAACTCCCTGGAAATAGATAAAATAAAACCCCAACCACCAAGTATTCACTGAGAGTCAGAAGTGGCCCTGGGCATGACAGGACACCAGCTCCCTCCATACTCTCAGTTGCTCTTTCTCGAGGGCATTTCCACACATCACATCTTGCTTCTCAGGATCTTGCACCCACAGCTTCCAGTTCTGCATGACACAAGGAAGGAATCCGGAAAAAATTCAGAGAAAAAAACCTCAGAAATGTTAATGTGTTCAGTCTCACAGGCAAGTTAAGATTTTTTTAAAACAAATATCTCTGATGCCATGATAGAGATTGCAAACTCCATAGGGCCTAAATAAATATAGGGCTTCACATGTGGACTGAGAAGTCTTTCTGGCATAGCTCAAGAAGCATGTGGCTTAAAGTTTTGTAAAGGTTGAGCCCAGAGGTTTGTTTACCCTTGTCGCCAAAGGGACTCATTTTCGAACTGAAGAATGCTTGAAGGGAGCAGCATCAAGCATTGTCTTCTGATAAATGCGGCTGCAGGAGACTACCTATGAAACGTGATTTTCCAGCCTTTAGGGCAAAGCTGTTATCACCTAAGATATCACTTACATGAAATATATTATTATCTCTTCAAACAATAACCAATATTAGACATCTGCCACATTTTCATTCGAATCCTGTAATATGCTGAGATCTGTGAGCTGAGGAAATGATACCTGCTAAACTGGCGAGACTCTGGACTTTCTTCATCATTCACATGGGCCGGCTGTGGGCCTGAGTGGAGAGTGAGGGCCGGGCATCCACTGGGAAGGTAACCAGGGAGGCAGGCTGAGGCTCACTGCTGTCCCGCTCATCTGTAGCCCTGGCGCGGGCGTATGGATTAGGGGGTGAGGAGACTGAGCCTAATTGCTCATCGAGGTTATGCCACCAGGGAATCCTTGCTGTAACAACAAAGGAAAGTGTTTTTGTGGAGATGTTTCATTTGCGCCATTTGTCAAGTCAACACTGATTGCGGAGAAACTGGATCTCCGCCCGTCTTCACAATGGGCAAGTTCTCCAGTTTTGAGCACTGAGGGCGAACTGGCATAATGGAGACAGAGGGTATAGGGGTGGGGAGGGAAGGAGTTCAAGGGAGAGGGACTCCTAAGGCCCACTTTCAGCTCCTGCTGTGAGTGCCAGTAATCTCCTTCTGGTAAGAGAGTCTCCACTCAGCCACTGCAGACATCTGTCCTCACACACAGTGGGACCTACTGCAGGGTCGCGTTCATGACAGAGGAAAAACAACTCCCTGAATCAGAAGACTAAAATGACTCAGAACATCAAGTGCACCATTTTCTGGCTGTATAATGTTGGAAAATTTCATACTATTTCTGGACCTTCTCTTTTCTCCTCTGTAAGTACAAACAATATTTTTTGAGCCCTAAAGTCCCACCTAGTAGTTCAGGACTTACCAAATTCATCCACGGCAGATGACTAGTGATTACTGTACGGACTACTAGTTACTGTTAGTGTCTGGCATTTCTTTTGTCTAGGCTATTGTCTATTGCCAAAAGTTATATAAGGGTTTAAATTTTTAATTTGAATAATTTAAAAATTATTCTTGTCTCCCTCCATAAAAGGAAGGTAATGGCAATAAATGAAGCAGACTTATAAGAATAATCCCATTCTGAATCAAAGACATTCTGTGTAACTAGAATGTGAATGTGACTATTAAAATAGATACAAGTCCTTCTGCAGTGGAGTCGTGGAATCTCCATTTACGCATTTATATGGATGCTATGGAGGCAAAGGGAAATTTCTCTCTGTCCTCTAAATATGCACTGTGGCAAAAACTGACTAAATAGAAGAAAAAGCATACACATTGAATAATGTACAGACAGGGGGATGAAAAATCACAGCATGGGGGAAAAAAATCACAAAAGTGATGAGCTCTAGATGATTCAGAAACTTATATACCCAGTTTCTACCAGGGAGGGGGAGACTGAGACATACAGACTTTTTAAAGGACTAGCACGGTATTTTTAGGGGAGCTAAGTGGGGTTAGAGAACATACATACATGGCACTGAAGAAAGTCTGTTGGGCCTACAGAACAAACATAATCTGCGATTGGGACCCAAGTAAAAACACAGCACCAAAACACAGGACAAAGAAACGTAACAAAAGTCTATCCAGGTGGGTTAACAGCTCTTGGTCTTCATTATTCCACATGAATTTCTCCACTGGAAGCTCAGAGAAGGAGCCAGAGGTAATCAGCTCTTCTCTAGCAGGTCCAGACCACAGACAGATAATGCAACTGTGACAATCCCATCCCTGAGCTGGGAAGGGGATGAATCACGGTGGGTCAGAGGGACCCTGATTTCTGAGGTAGATTTTAAGGGCCTTCAGCAAATTGAAACACCTTTTGGGGATAGTTGTTGGTGCCTGTAACTTTAACTGGCTTTGGAAATGCCGAGAGATTGGTAGAGCATCTTGCGTGTCAGTGTGGATCACTGAGGTATGACCATACGAAATGTACGTGTACTGTATCAGGTCCCTCACCTTTTCCTCTCTTACACTGCTCCCCTGCTCTGCTTCCCGGCCATCATGAACTAAGCAGCCTCCTGCACTGCTTCTTTCCACCATGATGCTCCTGCCTCGGAGCCTGCCTACCATGTACCAAATCTCAGTAAGCCAAATGAAACCTCACCTCCTTTAAGTTCTGGGTGATATGTATTGTGTCGCAGCAATGGGAAAGCTGACTAATAAAAAGCCACAACAATATAATAAAGACAAATCAGTGTAGCTTTGGGGGAAAAAAAAACACTTGGTAAAAAGAAAAAAGTGCATTTCTCAAAAAGAAAGAGTTAAAAAAGATCTCAGCATGTGTAAAGAAGGTAAGCAGTGACTAAAGGAAGCAGAAACAAGCCCAGGCACATTCCGTTATTTGATCTTTGACAACAGGGCCAAAAACATATACTGGATGAAATAGCCTCTTTAATAAACAGTGCTGGGAAAATTGGACATCCACATGCAAAAGATTGAGTCTAGATTCCTATATCCCAACATGTACTAAACTAAAATCAAAATGGATCAAAGATCTAAAAGTTAAAACAGAAATACTTAATCTGCTGAAAGATATAATAGGCTCTGGACCACATAAGCATAGGCAAGGATTTCCTGAACAGAACCCCAGTGGCGCAAGAAATAATGCTGAGAATGAACAAATGGGATCACACTGAATCAAGAATCTTCTGCACAACAAAGAAACAAAAACAAGAGTTAAGAGACAACCTACAGAATAGGAAAAAAACCGCTGCCAGCTATTCCTTGGACAGCAAACTAACATCTAGGATGTATAAAGAACTTTAAAAAAAATAGACCCCCAAAGTAAAAGACCCAAAAAAAGTGGTAACCAAAATGAATGGATACTTCTCAGAGGAAGTACAAAGGGCCAATAAATACAAGAAAAAATGTTCATGTAGAGAACATGAAATACAGAACTAGAGGGGATCATCAACTGGGAAATTTTTCAAACATCTGGATTTGGATTTTTTTTTTTCTCCAGGGTGATTTGTGTCATGGAACAAAATACTTTGAGTTGTTCAAGAAGAAAGCATTGGAAAGAAACATGAGTGATGAGGAAGGAAGCATGGATGGGGAAAACATCAGAGGTAGCTTGAAGGTTGTCTTGAAATTATTTAACTGATTATTTTTCTGTTTGTACAAAATGCAAAAAGAAAAGTTTTAACACGGAGCATGTTGTATCACACCACTAAATATCTCAGCCCTTTCTTAATTCTTCAGGCTGGAGTCCCACCTCCCCCACACAACAGTATTAGCATTTTTGAAAAGGAAACAAAAGATTTCTGAATTAAGAAAAAATATAATAAATCGAAGAACTTTAAATAGATTTCTATTTCTTTATAGTGATGACAAAGATTTCACCTGCAAAGTGATTTCAGGTAATTTACCAAGTAGAGTTGGAAATTTTGCTTTCTTAGTAGAAAATATTGATTTTTAATCAATACATGAACATAGAAATGTAAGTGCTTCTAGAATGTTTATGTTCTAGAAGCACTTTAAATATTAGTTTTATTAAGCCTTAGTTTCTACATAACTTATTAATGGATTCATTAGCACAATACTTGTTATTTGGTAACAGAAATGTAAACATCTCAAAATAGCATCAATTCTAAACTTTGTCAAGTGTAAATTCATAAAACCAGTACCAGGAACATGTTTTACTGAATGTGATATTATGTGATTGGCCCATTTTGAAACTTACATTCTACCTTGAGAAATAGACAATAACAAATCAGAGATGAACCATGTAGTCTGTGAAGTGGCAATAAATTCTAGGAGAAAAGTAAATAAGGAAAGGTGTGTTAAGGACACAGGTATTGTAGGAAGTTCTTTATTTTTAGCTAGATAGTTGGAAAAGGGAGATCTTATTTAGAGACAGCATTTAAGCATGGACTTAGGGAAATGAGGGAGGCAGTCATCTGATAATATCCAGTGGAAGAGCACAGAAGCAAGTGCAAAGGCCCTGAGGCGCTGTGGGCTGGATTTGATGATCTAGTGTGGCTGAGGAAGGGTGTGGTGGACTTGGACATATACCACACAAGGCAGCCATTCACACTCTCTACAGATAAGATCCTTCAAGGTGTGCCTCAGCTGCAGACAGCAAGCAGCCTGTGCCAGGTCACACTCTGCTTGGGACAGCATTCATCTAGTGGTTGATGAGACAGGCATAAAAGTGTTCCCATTTCTGCCTGATGGAGGATAACTCTGCGTCATATCAACCTCTGAGCTTCTTGTAAGGTGGCTTGCAGCTTTGCCGGGCTGACCTGACAGTTCGACTTGCTCTGTTCCCATCCTCTTTTGCCCATTTCCTTCCATAGATATTGATCTGTAACAAAATTCCAGTGCAGCAACCTCTCTCTCTCAGCATGTTTCTAGAAAACTTGACCTGCCACAGAGTGAACAATGGGGAAAGCAGCTGGAGTGAGTTCAGAAAGTTATATGGGACCCTTGACTTTGATTCTGACCCTAACAGAGGGCTCTAGATGAGCATAAGCAAAGAGATGGCTTGGTGCAGTTGACATTTACAATGTTTCCCTTGGTTACTGCATTGCGAATGGGATAGAGGAGAAAGGTAGCAGTGGAGACGGGATGGCACCAATAGAAGCAAGAGATGATGGCTTGGACCAGGCAGCTATGATGGTGGAGCGGTGCTAAGGGGAGGTGGGACTCTGGATATATTTCAAAGGAAGAGACTGCAGGACTTGCTGATGAGCTGGATGCAGGAAGAAGGGAAGATAAAGTCAATAATGCCTCCCGGCTTTGCATGGAGAAACTAAAGAAGCAGAGTTTCCCATTAGAAGAATGGAAGAACAAGCTTCATGGGGGAAAAAAAAACCTACAAGTTCAATTTTGGTCTTGTGAAAACTGAGAAGCCTTTTGCACATCCAAGTGCGGATGGCAAGAAAACAGGACCTGAGGACAAATGTCCTAGAGGAAGACATAAAAATAAGCATCATCAGAATATGAGTGGTATGTAAACCTATGAGTTGGAGGGAAGAGTGAGTGCAAAAAGAGGGGAAAAGACACCCAAGAACCTTCATTACCTTTCACAGTTCCTTATAGTCCCAGCAACCTTCCCACTGTTGTGCCAACCACACCGTGTGATTAATGGAGTGGGCGAAGCATCAGGTGGGTTAGAGGCTCAGTGGTGACTTATTCTCATTTCTAAGGAGCTTGTTCTCAGAAACTTCATACAACCTTTCCCAATCTGTTGGCATGGAAAAGTAGTAATTACCCAGAAACAGTCTTTTTTAGACATCTTTATCTTCCCGATGTCCAGCATCAATAGACCAAACACATGCCCAAATCATGTAATCAAATATGTCAGCTAAAGCTGGCAAGGAGGAAGATAAGCAAGATAGCGCATCATAGCTCGTCATCATGTTTACTGAAGGTAATTCAGGTTTACTGTAACTACAACCTAGTCGTGGGAAGCAAAGGGAAGCATCAGAAATCAACACAGCTTTGACTCAGAACCGAAGACCCTTTTCCTTAAAACATCATGCCCAGAATAAATTCTCTACTCATGACTAAAACATCTTTTGTCTACTAAGTCAAAATTTTATTTCGATGTCTCTAGGAAACCTGAAGTTACAGATCATCTGAAAACGACATGGCTCCCACTTTCAATGAACAAGCAGTGAACAATAACAAAAGTGGCCTTGGAGCTCTGGGATTCCATTCTAATTATGACAGCAAATCACAAATGTGTGAATCACAAACACAGACATTCGTTTTTAATAGAAATCTTTCTTTTTCTTTTTATGCCTTCATTAAAAAGACAAGTAAAAGCTTGCAAACATGGTAAGAGTTTCTTTAGTTTGGTACTCTTCACACAAAGTAAAAATGAAGTACGTGTCGTCTTATTCAGTGCAGATGCCGTTTCAATAGGATTTGGAGTCGGAGCAGGATTTCTGCAGCTTTAACAATGTCTAATGTTGCTGGCTCACAACATCCAGTCGACATGCTGTGAGAAGAAGGTAAGTAGGCCACATGACAGTAAAAAAAAGAAAAAGAAAAAAGCCTGCCCGCTTTCAGTCACTTGAAATTTTAAACAAGTTTGTACCTTCTCAAGAAAGAAAGACCTATAACTAGAAGCAGAAAGGTTTTTAAGTGAAAATGCCTGTTCAAGTCTGGGAAAACCAAAGTGAAAAATCATACAATTTTAGGAAAGAAAAGATCAAACAATGATTGAAAGTTTATAGACCCTTTCGTTGCAATTGTACCTAGTTATACAAAGATTTTTATATTTTTTAAATTATATCAACTAATTTAACTTGTACACCCTACTCATAGGTAATGTTTATGCTAGTTTTAACAGCTCAGATGAGAGCTTTTGTTCATTTTTTGAAGAATAATTAGTTGTGGAATGCTTTTTGTATTTTCTTTGTTATGATTGTCTAAATGATTTGTAATCCTGGCTGCACATTATAACTTGGAGATCTTTGAAAGTGCTGGTTCCTGGTCCCAACCCCAGAGGAAATAAATTCATTACAGTAAAGATGACTTCTGAGCCTTTGTAAATTTTAAACCTCCTCAGGTGATTCTAATGGGCAGCTCGGGGTGAGAACTGACAAATTCAACCAAACCTAAGTGAACCCGTGGGCTCTGTGCACCTGTAACCCAGGAAACCCCATGCACACAGTGGCAGAGTATGAGAGAGAAATAACTTCTGGGACTCACCTTGCAAACCCAGACTTATAAAGTTATAGCAAACATCATAAAGGATTAACCAAATCCTTTGATCTCAAAAACTTCTAAAAACCTAGTTATTTCACCTTCCCTTTTCCACTTTCCCAAATCAAAGCCTTCATACAGATTATCTTTAAGCAGGTTTCAAAAGACTCCCAGTGAAATTGAAATGTTGGTAGTTTCCAGCCAATATCAGAATGAAACTGATATGAAGAACTACTCTTGAAGGTAAGAATTACCTATTGCTCCTACAGGGCCTTAAAATATACAGGAGGAAGGAAGGAAGGAAGGAAGGAAGGAAGGAAGGAAGGAAGGAAGGAAGGAAGGAAGGAAGGAAGGGAGGGAGGGAGGGAGGAAAGAAAGGACAAAGGGAGGGAGGAACAGTAACCTTCTTTAATATAATCTTCTATTTTTTTTTTCTCTGTGAGCCAATTTGAGCAGAAGTAGTCCAGAGGAGTTGTTTTTAGGGGGAACAATGTCTAAGACTGAGTCTAAAGGTGAAAGGGCAAATTATAATATGAAGTGTTTTTCTTTTCCTTCAGACTTCGCAGACCTCATGGAGCAGGCACCATGAGGACAGGACACCAGCAGAGTCCCAGGGAGTTGGGTTAGTTCAATCCTTGAGCACTAACAGTAAGATTAAGGTGATCTAATAAGACCTCCATGTAAGCTGACTCGTTGCCCCTGTTCTCCAGCCACTGACAGCATCCCTACATCCAATCAGTTGTTTTAGAAAACTCATTCTCCTGAAGAGCTTGGAAACTTATCAAGAGTAAGTAAATCCTGAGGACAAATCTATCCCACTAACCAGGAAAATCAATCCTCTCCATATACAAGGTGTTTTAGTTACTTTCCTCATTACGGGGACAAAACACCCCACACCCACAATTTAAGGAAGGAGAGGTTTATTTTGGCTCACAATTTGTAGAGGTTTCAGTCCATAGTCCATTGGCGCCAAGGCATGATAGCATGGCAGAGCGGCATGGTGGAGGATAAGGGGATCCGTGGCATGACAGCCAGGAATTAGAAAGAGGGTGAAGCAAAGAGTGGGGGAGGGAGACATACCCTCACAAGTCACACCCTCAGTGGCCCAGCTCCTCCAACCGGCCTCCACCTTTCAACATCACATTTAGCTGTAAACTCATCCGTAGACCATCCACTGACGAGTATCACACCCCCATGACCCAATAACCGCCCCGTACTCCCACCTATTAGTACACGAGACTTTAGGGGGACATCTAGACATAATCCACATCACAAAAGATGGCACAGCTCCATGGCATTATCTTTGGTTCTTCCATCTGTTATCCACGGGATGAAGAACTTACCTTTTCCCGATGAAAATTC
This sequence comes from Hystrix cristata, assembly GCA_004026905.1. NCBI lineage: Eukaryota > Metazoa > Chordata > Mammalia > Rodentia > Hystricidae > Hystrix > Hystrix cristata. The sequence continues at coordinate 34,111 of PVJO010010873.1, read as the reverse complement.
CAAGGAGAATCTAAAATGTAACCTGTTTCTCTTTTCTCTGATTTTGTATGGGTTTCCACAGACAGTCAAAGTGTGGAAGAGGATTGTCTAGAAGGGATCTTTGAGGTTCATTCTGGGTTTCCTGGCCAAGGAGTCAGCATGGTCCATGAGTTTCACCTTCCCTCCAGAGGAAGCACTTGCCTCCAGGCTCTGCATCCCACAACAGCACTGCCCCTTGAAAAGGGACATAAATTCCCAGGGCCTGAGAGCACCTCGTGCTTGGAAGCCAATGTTTTTTATACTTCCTGAAAGTCTGGCACCTATCTACAGACTAGCTGGCCTCCCGTGAGTCCGCTTTTCCTCTCTCCTGATGGAGTAACTCTCCCAGTTCTGTTAAAAGGGGACACAATAGGGTATCTTCCTTTGCCGGCTTCACTCTGCCAGATTTCTTCATATATCAAGGTCATGTGGCCACTGGATGGGCTAACATGGCTTCACCCATAAGTTCGACAGTTGACTGGCTTTTGACTGAGATGTCAGTTCTCCACATGACCTCTCGTTCTCCATTAAGTTAGTACATTTGTTCTCTAGGGCTGTTTTATTAGTCAGATTCCCAATTGCTGAACATAATACCAATACCTACAACTTAAACGAGAGAAGTTTAATTGAGTTCATAGCTTCAGGCGACCCAGTACATGGTTGGCTATCTCCAACACAGAAACATTACAGTGGAAGGGCATCATGAAACAAAGCTGCTTAGTTCACAGAGGCTGGGATGCAGAGCGAGGAAGAGTGCAAGAGAGGCAGGGGTCAGGGACCATAAACAGTACATAAGGTCATGTCTATGTGATCCACCCAGATGCGCCTAGGAGTGTGCTTTACTAACCCACTATGCCTTAATTAGTCTGGTGAAACTGAAAACTCAGAATTAACAGTCACAATCTGCCTTTTGTCAACTTCCAGTCTCTCCTTAAACCATACTTAATCTCTAATAAAGACAATAGCAAACTCATGATTGTGCCTAACATAATACAAATGGCTCTTACATAACTTCCAACACAATAGTCTCTTCCCCCAAAGTCTCAGAAGTTCCAGAACTTTTTCAAAACTCCAAGTTTCTTCTGAGACTTAAGGCAAACTCTAACTTTTGAACCCCTGTAAAAATTTTTTAAAAAGTTACACAATCCCAAAGTACCATGACACAGGGTAAACATCCCCATTTCAAGAAAGAACAATAGGCAGATAAAAAAGAAATGGGCTAAAGCAAAACCAAAATCCAGCTGGGAAAACATTAAATCTTGTAGCATTATGTCCAACATCTGATAGACTCAGTGGTAAAATGTGAACTCTGAAAGGCTTGGGCAGACCCATCCCTGTGGCCTTCTGTTGGCAGCCCATATGGCCTCTCTCCTGGGACGGCTCTACTCATGGCCTGCAGCTTCCCTCAGTAGATATTCCACAGTTCTGGTGTCTCAGCTTCCTGCAGATGGCCAACTTCTCTCTGTTTTCACATGGTCTTTCTTCTGTTTGCGTGTCTATGTCATTTATTCCTTTGATATGGACATCAATCAGATTGGATTAAAACTGCCCTACTGACCTCATTTGACCATTAATTACCTCTTTGAAGAGCATATATCTAAATACAGTCACATTTTGAAGTACTACGGGTGAGGACTTCAACCTATGAATTCATCCCCGACACCTCACCTGAATTCACGTGAGTGACGGAATCGGGGTTCCAGCACAGGAAGAGGAAAAGTCCTGGTACACAAATGCTTTTGAAACCTCTATTTGTATTTCATTTTCTTAATTTCCACTGACCAAAGCTAGTTTCAAGGCCAGAATGAGGGGATATGACCCTGACATGGACATGAATAAGAGAGAGGAGAACAAGTTGTAGCCATTTTCCAGTTTGCTACATGTTGTAATGAAACTAGATAAGGATTCACCTATTATGTCCTGTGGATAATTTTACTTCGATAGACACAGAGTTTGGATACTTCTTTCCAAGCAGTTTCCAATACAATGGAAGAGTCTATTGTAGTGGACTATGACTTATCACAGTATCGATGTGAAAAAGTTATGCAATCTCCTTATAAAATACAAAGAACAATCTCAGGGTTGGGGATTTAGTTTAGTGGTAGAATACTTGCCTAGCAAGTGCAAGGTTCCAAGTTCTATCCCCAGCAACCCCTCCCAAAAAAAGGAAAGAAAAATAAACCTCATCCTTCTATTTCTCACACAGAGCTTATGAGACCAGATGTGAAAACTCTGGAATAAATGTGCCCTAACAAGCTTCTTCACTGGCATATATATTAAACCAGACAAACCTGAGATATCAGAGCTCAAATAATGTGAATACTTTGAATCAACATCGAATCATTTAACAGAGGTATGTTGTCTTCAGTGTTGGCATCTCCCCCAAAGTTTCCCCAAACATTGCCTTTTAACAAGAAACTTCACAATATAGGCTCAGCCTCTCAAGTGACATTGCTAAGCCTCTGTCGAGCCACACTGTCTAGTGGTCAGCAAGTAGCGCAGGATTTGGACAGTCCATTGGCTCCAACTCAGTTTGATTGGTGTCAGAGTCTTCAGAGCTTCCAAGAACCAATGAGCACAGAAAATGAGTTTTTGTAATAAACGCTTCACAGGAAAGAACAAGGTCAGACATCTATCTGTGTCCAATCCAGCTTTTTAAAACACAGCTCAAGTCCCTCCAGTTCCATGCCACTTTCTCTGAGCACCCTCATCCACAAGAATCTCTCTTTTGAACTTCAGAGATGTTTTATTGAATGAATTAGATTTAATGGAGAGAAAGCAAAAACTGATATTAATTTATTTCATCTCACCTTTCCCCACAAACTTGATCACATATTCATTCTTTACTACCTCTTTAGGTAAAATTTTGAGCATATCTCCACTGGTTTGGTCACCTTTAGATATAAAAATGTCCAGTGAAGACCTCATTAAAACATCAATCCACTCTGATCTATAATCACCCAACTTTAATTTAGGGCAAAATAATATCAGCACTCCTGGGCTGGGGATTTAGCTCAGTGATTAGAGTGCTTGCCTTGCAAGCACAAGGCCCTGAGTTTGATCCCCGGCACCAAAAAAAAAAAAAAAAAAAAAAAGTCTGCCTATTTAAAAATATATATATATATCTCAACACTCCTGATTAATTAAACCTCTGCTGTCCCAAAGCTGACACCCACCTCAGACTTGAAAGCCTGTTGTGGGGAAGAGGTAATAGTCATCTCTCTGGTCATTGCTGAGGTCAGAAGTGCACTCTTCCTCTTTGGGTATGCATTTGCCAGTTTCTGGAGATTTTTGACTTTTGAATTCAGTTTATTGCTTCATCCAGTTTTTCACATCTCAGTCTGACTTAGTTACTTTTCTCTCATTGCTGGAACAAAATACCCGACACCCAAAGTTAGGGGAAGAGAGGTTTATTTAGCTCACAGTTTGTAGAGGTTTCAGTCCACAGTCAGCTGGGTCCGAGGCAGGGTGGCATGGCAGACAGGCAGAAGTCAGTAAGGTAGGCAAGGAATGCAAGTAAGCAGCTAACCAGCTTCTTCCTGTATTTTATGTGTTATCCAGACTACCTGTCTTTAGGGTGGGCAGTACTCCCGCCCTTAATCCTAATACCCTTAATCTTAGTGTCACATCCTTAATCCCAGCAGAACCATGCCAAAGCAATCAGTGGACTAATTTAGTAATCACACACTCTAGATCCAGCTACCTCTTACCACACGAGGCTTTGGGGAGACATCTAGACACAAACCATAACACAGTCGTACTACAAATTCCAGAGATCTAATCATCAGTTAGGTTTGCATTAACCCCACCACCACCACCAAGGGATCTTCATGTGGGGCAACCAAAGAAAGATACGCCAAAGCCATCTCCCTCATATAAAATCTACATCCTTCCAGAAAATAAACTCCTATTCCCACCAGGAGCAGAATTTCAGCTCCCTCTCAACAGCCATTTCTTTCTTGATTTTACAGTCTCAAGTTGTAAGCCAGCTACAATTTCAGGCACCTGTCTTTATTCATTTCAGGCAAGAATCAAATATCAATCTCTGAGTGTCCCAAATTCAAAGAAATAGGCCAGTCTTTCTAAGTAGATTCCTTGAATTTCCCCTTCATTTAACTTAAAATTAATGAAAAAGTATTGATGAGGGTGGAGGAAGTACACAGAACTTTCTCAGATCCCTCCAAAGACAGCTCTTTCAACTCTTCAATCTCCTCCAACAGCTGCTGAAAGTGGATGATGGGCTAATGAGGACAGCATCAACTTCATATCCTCTTTACATATTGTGCCCTGGGGGCCTCATCTAGCATATTGTCTTCTGAGTGAATACTTGGCAGTAGTTGGTTTGTTCTCAGACTTTGGAATATTCACTGAAGAAGAGTACAAGTATCATCTAACAACTAGTTACTCTCCCATATGTATCATTCTTAACAAGTTTGTCTTATTTTTACTAAGTACAACTATATGATCAGCCTTATTTATACTTTGAGGAGATAAGAGTTTGAATAAAATGAAACAAGGGAAGAAAAATTATAATTTGTATTCTACAACTCTTATAAATTAGCAGAGACTGTAGTGGAAAACTTTTTGAATTATTCACCTGCCCAAATGGCATGGTGTTCAATCTCTTTGGGAACTCACTTCTACTTCCCTAAATGGTCCCCAGTAGCAAGGTCTATATAGTAAGGCCACTTGCTAACCATGGCCCACTGGACCTATGACTGACATTCGTCCACAGTGGGCCATATATTACTCTCCTGGGAATCAACAATTGGAGAGAAAATCATATCAGACTGTAGCTAAAAGCATGAGTATTTTTTACCTTATGGAACAAAGAAAGAGGATAAGTCAGTCCACAGGAAAGAACAGGGTAACATACAGACATGGAAAGAGAGGCATCTAAACATTCTGATTCCTGGTTATTTCCTTACTGAGTGGCTAGGTCCACACCCTTCAGGTTTATGATATTCCTTATATTCTTATACAAACACTCTTTGCTTAAGCTAACTAAAGTTCATTGCTATTTCTACAACCCAAATTACCCTACACAATATAGAAATACGAGATACATGTGATATCAAGGAATTACGAACAAGGCACCAGTATATATGAGGTATGATCAAAATTATGGTGAATGTTTAATTTTTTTATTACTGTGAAAAACATACTGCCATCAATCCCCCTCAAAATACTCTCCCTCACTACAACATACTTACCCCTTTATTCTTACCACTTTCTGAAGTAATTCTGGAAGTCTTTTTCATGGATATCTTTAGGTACACAGTCACGGCTGTCTCAATATCCTGGACGGATTCAAAACATTTACCTTCCATGGTCATTTTGTCTTTGGGGGAGAGCCAGAAGTCATGTTGTGCCAGATTTGGTGAATAAGGTAGATGAAGACACACCATGATGGTTTTATGTGGCAAAAAAGAACGCCATAAACAGTTGATGCATGAGAGGTGATCATCTAGAATATACAAAGAACTCAAAAAAATCAAATCCTCCAAATTCTAAGACCCAATCCAAAAATGGGCTTCTGAAATGAATAAACATTTCTCAGATGAAGAAATAAAAATGGAAAATAAGTACATGAAAAAGCGTTCAACATCACTAGTCATTCGAGAGATGCAAATCAAAACGTTAAGGGAAGAGTAAGGAAGAGAGGAGAAAACCAAGATACATCATGTACAGCTACAAAATAACCATGATGAATGTGGTCATTATGTATACAATGTACCAATACATGTTCTCAGTAGAAAATAAAAAATAAATAAATAAATAAAAACTTACCACAGTAAAAGACACATTGCCATTAGTTGCTCTCAAAATATTCAAAATACTCCCACTTGTTCCAAACACCTTATGCTACCATTCTTGGCTTTTACTGTAATAACTTTTTAAAAATTTAAATAGTCACCTTACTTTTTGATCAATCCTTGTAGATGATGCAGCTGATTAATGAAGGCATCAGAGAGACTCAGTGTCTGGGGTAACTCTCCAAAGATTAGTAGGATCGAAATACTCCAGTTAGAGAAAATGATAAGGGCAAAAGCAAGGAGGTGGAGAACATAATATTTAGCTGAGAAGTGTCAGGTCTTATGACTAAGAATTAAATTTTAAGGAAGTTGGGAAACTCTTGAAGACCTTTTACCTGGGGATAATAGAATAGGATCTGTGCTTTAGAAGCTCATTACTGGTTCTTAGGATAAACTAGAGGCTAAGGAGACTGTATACAAGAAAAACAGATAAAAAGAAATTGCAACTACCTAAAAAAGTAATAATCAGGGGCCAGTCTAGGAGAGCGGCACCTGAAATAAGAGAAGAAAATGAGCTTGACATTTTAGTGCTAACATTAGAGTAGGCAGTATGATTCTATGGCAGAAACAAATCCAGATCTAAATGGTGCTTAGCATGGCCATGTCCAGATCTCTTAGTAGCTGCTGCCCTGTAGAGTAGGCTACTGTGCAAGCTATACACACTCTGCAGTTCTCCAACAGCAGCACCTCTTTCTCTTCATTATGGAGTAGCAGTCCATTTTTGTTTTTGTTTTTGTTTGTTTATTGGTTGATTTTTTTATTGTTGTTTTGTTTTGATTTTTGTTTTTCTTTTCTGATTAGATTCTTTGTTTTCTTTTTTGAAGAATTGGGTCAGGAAACTATCCAAAACCTACAGGCTCTATCTTACTGAAAAACTTCAAACGTAACATAAATACATTTACAGTGTCTATCACATGGAAACAAACAAGGCAGTATCAAACTTTATAGCTCCCGACCCTAAAATTAGAGTCAGGTTTGTAAAGTTTCCACCTTAAACTCACCTGCTTTTTAATTTCTACTACAAGTCAGCCATCTTTGGTGAGGAAGACACTCTGCGAGCCCCAAACAGCTGCCATAAAATTGATCTTTCAAAGCACCCTGTTTCTAGTGGGCTCTATAACGTTAGACCATCTGGGATTTGGCATTGGCTTTCTCACATATGCTATTATTACTTGTGTGTAGATGTCCCCCCAAAGCTTTATGCCATCATAGGTGAGGTTTTTTCAGAGGTGGCTGTACCTAGAGAGTGTGATGCTGGGACTAAGGCTGTGTGATTACTAAATTAGTCCACTGATTGGTTTGGCATAGTTTTGAGTGTGAATAATGAGAAGGCCCACCCTGGGTGTGAGCGCTACCCACCCTAAGGGCATGCATCCTGCACAGAATATAAGGGACAAAAAGAGGACTACTGTGGTTGCTTGCTGCTTGTTGCTTTGCTTCTTCACTACTTTGCTGCCTTCTGTCCACCCTGAACTGCTTCTCCTCTGTGATGCCCTTCTGCCCTGCCACCCTGCCTTGGAGCCAGACAACTATGAACTGAAACCTCTAAAAACTGTGAGCTAAATAAACCTTTCCTCCTTTAACTTGGGGTGTTGGGTGTTTTGTCTCAGCAATGAGAAAAGGAACTAAAACATCCTCTATGCAACCTTAGCCAAGATGATTTTCCCCACATTTTTTATTTCCTGAATATTTATTATACAAATTAATGTGTTTTGTGTCAGCAGATTTGTACATGCACATAACATACTTTAATCATTTCTCCTTCCATCACTGCCCTCTCTGAACCTGCTCCTTAGTTTCATATGCGGAGGGGCTCAGTATGTATACTGTTTTTTCAGTCATATTCATGCTCCTTGTATTAGTTTCCTGTCCCTGGAACAAAATGCCTAACATGCATAACTTAAAGGAGGAGAGGTCTATTTGGTTCAGTATCCAGTGGGTTCAGTCCGAAGTTGGCTGGCTCAAAGGCAGAAATAGCATAGTGGAATGGCCTTATGTAAGACTGCTGCTCAAACCACAGCAGCCAGGAAGCAGAGGGAGAAAGAGAGAGAAGGGAGGAGCTCAGCACAAGAATATACCCTGCCAGGTCATGTTCCCAGAGACTCATCTCCAAGAAGGCCCCAACTCCTAACAGCAAACTCAGCTATCGAAATTACCAATTGATAAATCCACACTGAGTATGGCTCCCCTGTGATCCAATCACCTTCCCATCACATGAGACATTTGGGGAACATATTATATGTAAAACATAACATTCCGCCCTGGCCCCCACAATGTTCACACCCATCACATTATGCAAAAGGAATTTAGACCATTTCTAAAAGTTACCAAAGTCTTAATAGTTCCAGCATTGCCGAATGGTCCAAGTCAAAAGTCTCCTCTGAGACTCAAGGCAGACTCTTAGCTGTGAGCCTCTGAAAAGATGAAAAAAAAAGGGGAGGTGTTAAGCACTTCTGACATACAATGGCACAGGGCAAATATTCCCATTCCAAAATGGAGGAATGGGGTGATAGAAAAGAACCAAAACAAAACAAGATCAAAACACAGCATGGCAAACATTAAGTGTTATAGCAGCATGTCTACCATCCAGGGGCGTTGTAGCAAGACATGAGCTCCAAATTCTTGGGACGCTCAGCCCCTGTGACATTGCTGGTTGCGACCCACATGGTCTTTGACTGGGACTGGCTCCATTCACTGCCTTTGGTTTTCCTTAGCACATATTCCACATTCTGTCACCTCCGAATTCCTGAGGTCCCCAGTATACTATTGTCATCAGATAATTTGTCTCAGTTTCACTCAGTGTCCAGGCTCTTTTGATCCTGAAGAAAATATTGAGCAGAATGCACAGAAGTACTAAGAAAGGGAGAGATTTATTAAAGGGAAAGTACACTCCACAGAGCAGGTGCAGGCTCATGAGAAAATTCAATCATGAATTTCACTCAGAACAGTCATGTCTGTTTTAGGTTTGAAGTTAAAGTGCACGTGGAAGAATTCCAAGCAGGCAGTGCCTAGTGACAGCGATTGTCAGTAATGAAAGTACACCCTCAAGAACAGAGGGCAAGCAGTCAGAGATGGCAACTGCAGTGAGCTCCAGGGCTGACTTAGTAATTTTGTTTTGTTTTGTTTATGTTTTCCTATAATTTGGAAAGTGTCCAGGGGTGGTATCTTTCTGATCAACTGCGAGTCTCCATCCTCACCTAGAAAAGGGGAGTTTGTGAACTTACATGGGCTTAGATGGAACCAGAATGGCTGCCAAAGCCCAACACATAGGTCAAAACCACAATGCCACTATTATAATGACTATGAGGTTATCTTCAGTTACTCTAAAGCAGTTAGAGTGTGTGCTCCTGGGTTCATGCTAGAGGTCAAGGAAGTACGATAAGGGCAGAAGCATCATTTTTTACTCCATGCTAGGGAGTGAAAGAAATATGGTGAGGGAAGGACCATATTTCTTAGGCTCACGTTGACATATTAAAGAAATATAATCAAGTAGGATGCTCTTCTCATCACCACAAGATGTCTGGTGAGAGCCTAAAGCCAGGATATATTATACACTGTCTATTTCCTGCCTCTTTTGGCTTCACTGTCACACCTTCTTCACACATCACCCTCTCGGGAGCACACTGGCTGGGCTCTCACACCTTCTTCTGGCATCTGGGTGGAAGACTCTCTGACACTGCAACTCTTGAATCCTGCATGCCTACAAAACCAGCACCACACAAATGACACCAAGAGCTGCTAGAAGCTCAAGCAGTAACCAGACCCACTTGCACCATGACTGCAGTGGCCTCTGAGTGTGTCAGTCGATGAGCACAGCAAAATGAATTCCAGACAACCAATTCCCTAGAAAGCCCTTCTCAGGCAGGGAGCCCAGGAACACTCTTCCCAAAGGAAAGGTTTACACTTTTGTAACAGAGCTGAGATGGGTGGGGTCTTGCCAATTCTTAAGATGCCTTCCAGCCATCTTTCCTGTTGTCCTGACACAAAGTTCTTGGTTTCTTTTTAACTCAAATCTTTCCAACAACTGTGTTCTCCATGGTCCCAAATGTAGAGGTGTATCCTTTCTGGGGAAGCTGTGAATTTTTTATTTCACTCTTCTTTTTCTCCTGATTTTTACTGTAGATGTGGCTAAAAGTAGAGAGCAATACCCATGCCACAGTCTGAATGTTGAGTTGCCTTTAAATTTCCTCGGTCAGATTAATCAATCCACTGCCCTTAATCTCAATCTCCCACAAAATTTCAGGACATGAGTCAAATGAAGATTAATTTACCACCAGGGTTTAATAAACACAGCCTCTACTTAAAGTATCAATGGAGTGCTTTCTCCCTTCTGAAACCTTCTGAGCCTGGTCTTTACAATCTGCATTCCTATCAGCATTCTGGCCTTCTGAGCTCCAATCAGAATCTCCCATTCATATCTGCTTACTTTGCTTACAGCATTCTAAATTTCACTATCTGGCATCTCCAAAACTTTCCAAACTTCTCCAGCAAACCATTTCCAAAGGCTTCTAAAACACATGGTCAGGTATGTTCACATCAAGTATCCTACTTCTCTTGTGCCAATTTCTGTTTTAGTCACTTTCCCGCCTCTGTGGCAAAATACCTGATGTCATAACTTAATGGCAAAGAGGTTTATTTGGTTCACAGTTTCCAAGTGTTCAGTCCAAAGTCGGCTGGCTGTAAGGCAGAAACAGCACAATGGAAGGGCCTGGCAGAGAACTGATGCCCAAACCACAGCAAGCAGGAAGCAGACAGAGGAAATGAAGCTGCTGGTAAATACTGTGCCTTCATGATGAAATCACCTTTGGGGGACATTGGAGGATTAATTTACTACCAGGGTTTAATAAACACAGCCTCTGTGTTTATTAAATCACCTTGGGGGAAGTGAGGGGACATTTCGGACCTAAACCATTAACACCCCCTATTAACAGCCCATATCGCTCCTTTTCCTCCCTCTTCTCTTGTCTAATAATAATCTCCCTTCTTTCATGTCACCTTTTTTAGAGTTCACATATTAGGGAGAATATGTGATACCTCCAGATCCATTCATTTTTCTGCAAATGACAAAATTTTGGGGTTTTTTTTAAGGCTGAATAATACTCCATTGTGTATATAAACCACATTTTCTTTATCCATTTATCTATTACTAAGTACTTAGGTTAGTTCCATATTGTGGCTACTGTATATTGTGCCACAATAAACATGGATATGCAGATATATCACTACAGCATGCTGACTTTAATTCCTTTGGGTCTATACCAAGAAGTGATATAGTTGGATTAAACGGTAATTCTATATTTTTTTTTTTTGAGGAAACTCCATATTGATTTCCACAGTAGTTCTACTAATTTACATTTCCACCAGCAGTGCAGAGGGTTCCTTTTTCCCTTCATCCTTGGAATGTTTATTATTTTCTGTATTCTTGGTAGCCATTCTGACTGGGGTAAGGTGAAATCTCAGGGTAGTTTTGATTTGCATTTCTGTAATAATAAAGCTACTGAACTTTTTAAAATACGCTTATTGGCGATTTGTATTTCTTTGTTTGAGATGAGTCTTTTCAACTCTTTCACCCATTTATTTATTGGCGTGTTGGTTTTTTTGGTGTTAAATTTTTCGAGTTCTTACTGTAACACATTAGCTTCATCTGTAAAGTGGGCAAAACAATCGTACCTACTGGAGAGGGATGTTACGAAGAAAAAAAATCACATAAGATTCATGAAGTGCTCAGGACAGTAACTGGTACATAGAAAAAGCTCAAAAAGGGGAATGCTAGCTAACAGTATAAGAAGCATTTGAACACGTTAGCTGGTTATTATCCAAAAGAGCTCAGATAGTTGCATTTGGCACACTTTCTCCACGTTTCTCAACAAGCCTGCCCGTAAGTAATTTCATGGTCTACTTAAGAGTATACTTCAGAGCAAACACATCCTTATGGGCCTATTCCAATGATGCAGCTAAATTAGAAGTCGGAAGTTTTACCTAGATTACACTAGAATTCTTCTTTCGTGAATGAAGTCTTTGGCTGGCAACACATGCCTTGCTTTTTCATAACAAATTATATAGACCTTTGAGTCTACACCATTCACTTTTGCCAATGTTTGTGACATTGGTTGCTTACATTTTCTTTTAACTGAAAATTGACTCTGTCTGGTTTAAACAGTTCGTGGCCCATGTGCCAACACCTCCTCTCCCCAACCCTTGTTGCCAGCTACGTCTGCCAAGTTAGAGGCAGTCTAAGACCTTTCTGAACCCAGAGGAAGACAGCCACTCCTGAAAGTAATAGGAAATAAGATCCATTTGCACTTTAGGGCAACTTTGCCAGAGTGAGGATGTAAAACTTGTTTCTTCTTCAAAAGAATGGTCAGTTTATCTCCCCAATCACTTTTATCAAAAATACAAAATTTCCTTAGCACTAAGAATCAGGGCCATAGGCCTTTGCTAGATAACTTGATTGTAAATAGATATTAAGAGAAACTCTCTGATGGATGGAATTAAGCCTTGATTTTCTAGGAGCTTTAGGCTCATATCTTATTAGGTCTTCAGAAAGCCAAAGACTTGGACCTTACACAGTACAGTACAAAGAGTTCAGAGTAGAAGCCCCAGCTCCAAGCATCAGGTCTACCACTTATTCGCCATGAGGTATAAAGATAATAGTACTTGTGCTGCTCACCTCCAAAGGGTCCTGATAATGAGCCAGGGTGATCATTCATGTTTGTGTCCATTCTTTGAATACCCTCACATCCTCGCCTCACAAACATGCTATCATAGCCTAAGCCTACCAAAGCCATTTACAAGTCTCTGGTAAGATATGCCTCAGAGATGGGCCTGATGTGAAAGGTACCCATTAAAGGGAAGTCATTCATGTTTAAAGACACTGCTCACTAATGAGGAAACGTTTCCCTTTAAAGAACTTGTGAATAAATTCCATCTTAAATTTAGTCCCAAGGAACATTTATCATTTATCAAAATTTTGTAGGATCTCTTTTATCTGCCATGGAAAACTATGTAATTTTATTTCACTTTTTGATTTTGATGCAGAAAACTTGCAGCCAAGATCAATGAAAAAGTGTTAAATTCGCACATCCTAGGTGCCCGGGAACATCTAATCCTGTTGTTCCTTTTAAAGTATGAGCTCTGCTGTTATTTTTAATCCAACTCTTGTACATTATAATGAATTTTAGATGAGGGCTCACATTCTTTCCTAAGGAAAAGGAGTAAAAATTAAGACGATATCAAGGATGGATGACTAGGGGACAATGCATCACCATTTGCCCTGATGTTTGTCCAGAAGAAAACAAAAACCTATCCACAAGGTTAAACAGCCATTTGCCTAAAGAAACCTTCCAGGGTCTCTTGCAATTTAGTGAGTTTCAGATTCCAACATGCTCCTTTGGTGTTATGGCAACCTTAAAACTAATACAGACAGAGAAAATAAACCCAAGAAGTTCACAGCCCCACCAAGGGTTCCTTTCTGGATTCCAGCAAGTTCCCCATTGGAGCCTGGAGAGAAAGGCCCAAGGCTGTCTCCTTTCCCAGTCACTTGGGCTGATGACAATAGGGACAGATGAGCCCAGGGATTACATCAGCATGCTCTTTTTTACTTGGCATATTTCCAAAGAGCTACTTTAAAATTATTTTGTAATAAAATTATCAGACATTTATTGTTTATCCACTATTGCCAGCAACATATGATAAGGAAAGCAAACACAACTCTGAGAGGGGCATACGAGAGGCCAGGTAGTGAAGTGTATAGAGTAGAGTGCACAGTATACTCTCTGAAGCCAGACACTGCCCGGCTCACACTGGCTACTCTGCTGCTCGCAAGATATGTGACTCTACGCATCACTTACCCTCTCTTTGTTTCAGTTATCTATACAGCCAAAATAATAACAGTACCTATATTCTGAATTATTATGACAACTAAATAAGTTGATGGCTGCCAAGCACATGGAACATGCTGGACTACATGCTAGGTTGAGAGGAAGGAGTGATCATGCCACCAGGGGGAGACCAAAGGGGCAAAAATGAAGGCAGGTAGCCAATTTCCTTGTCAATCATACTCCATGGTAAACAGTCCAATAATATCTTCTAGGAGGAAGATGCCAAGAGATAGATGGCTTTTACCTCCGAACAGGTTAAACCTGTCACCTAGAAACCACTCTGTGATCACCGGTCTACAACACTGAATTAAATACTGAGCTGCATCAAAAATGTGTTAGTGGCATTAAAATAAATTTAAATGATTTTAAAGAATCAAATGCTTATCACTATGCCTTAGTTACTTTTCTCTCAGTGCTGAGACAAAATACCCAACACCCAAAATTAAGGAAGAATGGTTTATGTAGCTCACAGTTTGTAGAGGTTTCAATCCACAATCAGCTGGATCCAAGGTAAGGCAGCATGGCAGACAGGCAGAAGGCAGAGGGGTAGGCAAAGGATAGACAAGCCTCTTTTTGCTTATATCTTATTCAGGCTGCCAGGATTAGGGCAGTGCCAAACCAGTTGGTGGATTGATTTAGTAATCACCCGCCCTTAATCCCAGCATGACACACTCTAGATCCAGTCACCTTGAAAAAGCCCTACTTGTGGCCACACGAGGCTTTGAGGGGGGACATTGAGGCACCAACCATAACACACTGAGTGTCCCTTTCATGATGCTGTGCAATCACAAGTTTCTATCAATTTGTGTTAGGTTCAACTTTCATTTATAACATCTGACATTCTAAGAGTTAATCTCTCTCAGTTACTTCAAATATAAGAGAAAAAAAAAAAAAAGACATCCTCTTGTTCCCAAATAACATATGGGGAAAAGAAGAGCTGGAAAGGGAGGAAGGATGCAACAGACAAAAGATGTTGCTGCTTCCAAATTTTACCCATGAGCAGAGCCTCTCTTACACAGAGCAGGGTTACATCAGACTCTGAGGGTGTATACAGAGTCCATGTTGAGAGTACCTAGCCCTCATCTAAAGAAATACTAGGTTCACAAATGTACGAACATAGCCATCTAGTGGTTCTGAATCATAAACTGTGGAGCTCAAGGATAGATGAGTGGAAGATGGATGGACAGACAGATAGATAAATGGATAGATACATACATATATACATAGATGGGTCTTTTGAAGTATCAAGAAAATGTTCATATCATCAAATATTTTCCCCAGTCCAAGATATACTGTGCCTAAACTTTCACCCTTAATACAACACTTAAACCATACCCTTTGCCTGAATTGTTTTCTTCTCAGAATTAGTAGCTCAGTGTGTCACGCCTGGGCAGGAATGTAGCGCTCCAGTCAAGAAACAAGGATGATGGGAGGTAGGAATTTGAAGAAAGCTCCGAAAAAGTCCTTGGAAGAAAAGAAGGCAAGAAATGCCCAAGACAAACTTTCTGCCCCTCACTGTTTTGCTGAAAGTTACTCCTCCATTCCTGCCTTGTCCAAATATCATCCTCTAACTTAACAGCAAGGTCAGAGGCGATTAATCACTCGATCTTCGCTCTTGCCTTTGTAACAGGAATTTCAGAAAAGTGATGGTTGGACACGTTTCATTTCAGAAGCCAGTCACATTTTGGTTAGCACACTTTTAATTGCCAGAGGAAATAGTTGAATTGTAATCAGTGTTGACGTTGCTCTGAATTACCCAGGCTGCAAGAAGAAAAATAAGTGGACAGGAAAATACCAAGAACAGCATTGTCATGGGTATTTCAAACCCAATACAGTCAGCCAAATCAATCAGGGTAAAAAACTGGCTAAAGGCCACCTGCTAGTCAATCCTGGAAGAGAAAACTATAGCGACATATGTTCACTTAAAAATGGAAAATTGCAATTCATTTCCAAAGTAATCATTTCTAACCCATTTCTGCCCCAACTTTTTATGCACCTCTGAACTTCTTGGATATATTTACAGCACCAAACTTGCTTCCCATGTCTGTGTTCATGCTGTGTTTTATTTGCATTGCAGAGTATCACTGTAACCCTCCCAGTCCTTATAAATTAAGTTTATTCCGAGATGAGAGAAATGGAACAGAAGTAGTTCCCTGCTGTGACTTAATGTTGTAAGAGTTTATTTCTTTGTTTTTCTTGGGAAATTATATTGATGGGCCAAGCAGGAAGAGAAAGCCCTCTCCACACACCATGCTTGTTTCTGCTCTCATTTTTAAAAATCAAATGTATCCCAGTAATCTTTTTCCAGATGAACTCAGATCAAATAGGGACAAGGGGTAATTGAGAACAAGCATTCCATGTGCTTCGTCAATTGAAAAGCAAAAGGCGGGAAGACAGAAAAAATTGAACCAATACTGCCCTGCAGGTGAGCACCGTGAATGGGCGGGCGTCAAGGTACTCCAGGGGATGGGGGGAGCTGAGATGCTGCAGTGGCTGCAGCTGCAGCTCCAGGGCAACCTGTGGGTGTCTGGATATCTGTGCCCTTGATTGCTCTCAGAGGCAGACATGTCCCAGCCCACTGGCTCCTGTATCTGCTGTGCATCGCTCCCATTGGCTACTACACCCTCCTGTCCCATCTTCGCTGGCCCTCATGCAGGCATTTACTCATCCATTCAGTTTTCCTCAGGCCCCTGCCACCTCCTCCTTCACGCATTAATTTAAACCTCACCTGACTGAATGAAGCAGGCACAGACAGCTCAGCATTGTCCCAAAGTGCTATTAATTCCCATCTGCATTAACCTTGTCTTTTCAGCTACACTGGAGGTTTCTCGACAGCAGGAAGATGGTCTTTCTTTCCTCACATTCTCCAGTTTGGTTTCTAGCAAAGAAACCTGCATGTAACAACTACAAGTACAATGAACAGAATTAGAAGGAAAAATGGGTTGATTTTGTTTCATTTTTGAAAAACAATGAAAAAACTAGTAACTACGTGAAGCAATGTTCATTAATTTGGTTGTGGTGGTGATCCACAATGTAATCACTTATTAAAACATCAGGTTGTAAGGGGGAAAGGAACAGAGGGACAAGAGAAATAAAAAATGGAAGGAAAAAATGGAAACAAAGCTTTCGTAAATAAGGAGGGAGGAGGGGTGAGGGGAGGGGAATGGGAAGAAAAGCAGCAGCAAGATGTATCATGTACAGGTGCAAATTCCCTATGATGAATGTTATCACTATGGACATCTACAATGTACCACTAAAATAAAATTTTTAAAAAATAAAAAATAAAAATAAAACATCAAGTTGTACACCTTATACATACAATTCCTATTTATCAATAATACCTCAATAAAGCAGGAGTAAAACAGAAATACAGTGATGTCTCTGATGAAGCAGGACTTTATTGCATGTGAAAATACGCTTTTAATCACTACTAAGAAACTGACCTTCTCCAGTCTGGCGCTTCCTCCTTCTAGCAGCACAAATGCCACCTCAGAACAGCTGTTTGTTTGAGAAGCACTTGAGTGGCCTCTAAATTACTTGCTGAAGACCAAGTGCTCGTTCCTTCTAAAAGAAGAGTAGCGGAGCTTCCGTCTTCACCAAGAGCAGGGCGAGTCAGAGGTGAGAAGAGGCAGTCTATGCCTTTCCGCTGTTTATATCTGCATCTGCTAATTTACTTGGGGGCCTTGGAGCCATCTAACTGGAGGAGGAGGAGGAGCAGGAGGTTCCAGGTATTTGCCTCTCAGCTTTCAAATTAATCAGACACATCCTGACTACAGTAGTCAGGAAGGGAGAAGGGTGCCCCCTAAAGGGACCGGCAGTGTGCTGAGGAGTGTTTGTGGGCTCGGGCTTTGCTCCTTGCAGGGCAGCTCAGGGGCCGGCACTAGCGGGCTCCGCAGAACTCGCCTCCTCCACGCAGGAAGAAGCTTGCCAAAAATGGCTGTACCCATGTTGTTGTGGACTGAACTGTGGCCTCTCAATATTCATATGTTGAATGCTTAATTCAAGTATGACTATATTTGCAGCAAAAGCCTTTAAGAGAGTGTAAGAACCACCTTAAAAGAGATCATACAGTAGGGCCCTAATTGGATAGAATTGGAGTCCTTACAAAAAGCAAAAAATAAAGTATTCTTTCCCGCCCTCCTCTGTCCCTCTCCCTCCTTCCCTAGGAAGAGAGCTGT
Organism: Hystrix cristata; assembly: GCA_004026905.1. Lineage (NCBI taxonomy): Eukaryota > Metazoa > Chordata > Mammalia > Rodentia > Hystricidae > Hystrix > Hystrix cristata. The sequence goes on along the minus strand of PVJO010010873.1, from coordinate 16,219 downwards.
TACCAGTGCCCAACCCTGCTGACCCTCAACCTGGGACTTCAGCCTCCAGAACTGTTGGAAAATAGATTTCTGTGATGTCACCAAGTCTATGGTATTTCACTATGGCTCTCCAAGCTACCTAGTACAAGTACTATCGTGTTTATTTGGTGGATGAGAAAACTGAACTCGGGAGCTTGCACGAGACTGTATAACCAGCAAGTAGCAAAGCCAAAATCCCACTGCATCTTCTTTCCATTTTGACAAGTTGACATTCTCACGAAAAATCACATTCACTTTGATCCGCATTGTTATAAGAAAGTTAATAGTTAGACAATGGAAATGTGTAAGTCATAATGGCCTTAGGTTGCCCAGAGTAGTGAAAAAGGAAGGTATATCAGGAGCTCTTGTTGAATGAATTAATTCATTTCTCCTGGTTAGAAGTAGGAAGCCTTCGTAGCAGAAGTAGAAATTTCTTCTGCAGCATCTTCAATGTGCAGATGAGGAAACTCTAGCACAGAGAGACTAGATTGCCCAAGGTCACAAAGAATTAAACTTCAAACCCAGGCAGTCTGATTCCAGATCCCTGGCTTCGACCACTATATATATGGCTCCTCAAAACATAGGGAAAGGACCAAAGTAGTGGTGGGGGCATGGGAGGGAGTGGAAGGAGCAGGATAGCAGAAAATAAAATGGCACCATATAGTAGTGACACTCACATCCACTATACATGATTAACTTTCCATTGTGCTTTGAACCATCTGGGCCCAGGATGTATCTCTCATCTGGATTCAAACTGCCCCACGTTCAGAGGCCTGGTTTAGTTATCTCAATACATTCATAGCCCGTGGACAGTGTTTTATACATGCAAAGAACTGGGTAGATGCAAAATATACTGACTTGCTAGAATTATTGATAAAAGCATTATGTCTGAGCATATTTTTGTCCTAGAGCACATGAAAGGACACATTTCTCAAAGAGACATGTAGAGTCGTCATGAAAGGAGCTCCTAATGTCCCAGCTCCCATGTGGACCAGCCTTTCATTCTCTAGACAGCCTGAAGGGAAAGAACAACTTATTTTCAACAGTGCTTTTTTCTCGGAGTATTTTTTTCTTAAATATGCACTCCCAATTAATTCTCACCAACCCTGAATAATAGGTAGAAATATTCCAACTATACAGGCTCAGAAACAGGCATCAAAGAGGGAAAGGGTGCTACCCAGTAGCAAAGGCAGGACTCAAATTCCAACCCCTGCTTTGGTAAGACCCAGTTTGGTGTTCTTTCCTGTGTATGCAGATACATCACTCAAATAGCAAATGTATTTCTCATTCTCAGATTCCATCAGCTTTAGTCCACAAGTGCCCTTTCCCCAGCTGCAGACCTGTTGAAGAAGGACTTAGGTGGTGCCATTGGCACAGAGCTCTGCTAGTCAAACTCTCCATCGCCCTGGCCATGAGCAAGCAGCAGCAGCACTCAGGAGTTGGGTAGAAATGCAGACTCTGAGTCCATCCCAGACACTGAATTGGAATGTTTGTTTTCACTACATCCCAGTGATTTGTATATAAGTAAAAGTTTGCAAGGCGTCATGCTAGAAGATAAGGGCAGTCATTAACAGATAGAAAGAACTGAAATGTCCTCAGGTGTGTTCTGTGGAGTTAAGTGGGTATTTTACATATTTGACTATGTTCAGATATTGACTTGGCAAGTGTCAACTGGGACTTGTGCACAACAAGAATGAGAAAACAACAGCACGAGGTTCAGACTAAGTAGACAATTCACAAACTCCAAGCAACATATGCCAGCAAATGCCTAGAGAAGTGCTCTGTGGCTGACAGTCGCTCCAAGGAGTGAAACCTGGGGGCTGGGACACTCACCCAGAGGGACATGTGCCCGGATCTGCTGCACACGGGCAGGCTGGCAGGCACCACTGTCTTTTACGTGCTTCGTGATGCTGCCCCCAGCCCTGCAGAGCTCCGTGTTCTGAGTACACAGGCCCAGAGCTGTTTAGCATAAGCTGGAAAAATTACTCTCTCCATTACAGCTGCCTAAGCAGATTTTATGGAGGTTGTCACATCATGAGTGGACAGGTGGTGGACTGAACTGGATTCAGCCACCTCTTCCCACCCCAACTCTCCTTGCCAGTTTTCATGCCAGAGGAAGTTAGAATCAAACACGACTTTTTCTTTTTCACTTTTTGTAAATTGTCTCTAAAGGATGTGTTCAGTCTATCACAGGGAAGATGGTTCAATCAGTCGTGGTGGCACACACTTATGATCTCAGCACTCAGGAGGCTGAGGCAGGAAGATCCCCATGAATACCAGACCAGCCTGTACTACACAGTGAGACCTTGTCTCAAAACAAACAAAACCAGGCAAGGTGATTTAAAGAACCAGATATTTAAATTTCTCTGAAACAGCTAAATATATTGATTGGTTTTCTTTGCCAAGAGAAGCACTTGCTAAACCAATATGAATTTGTTGATTAACTTTTATGGTACTGTAGTGACTTGAAGAGTTTCTTCCCACCAGAACTTCAGAATATGACCTTCAGAAACACGGTCTCTATAGATATGAGGAGTTAAGATGAGGTCCTTCTGAACCAAAGCCCTAAAGACAAAGATGCTGAGATGTTGTGCTTACCATAGAAGGACAGGGAGATGTGGAGATACACTGACACACACAAGAGAGATGGCCACATGAAGACAAATGAATAAATTAGAGTGGAGCAGCTGCTAGCCAAGGAAGGCCCAGGACAGCTGGCAACCACCAGAAGCCAGGTAGAAGCAGGACAGGCCCCATCCCCAGAGTCTTCAGCGGAGCATGAACTTATCAACCTTAGTGTTGGACTTCTAGTCCCAGAACTGTAAGAAAATTAACTTCTGCTATTTGAAGCACCTAGTACTTCATTTCTTCAGACCTAGGAAACTAAAACAATATCTAACAATCAATGTTGCCAGCATTATTTTGACACTGCTCTAAGAGCCTTGCATTTATTTATTCACTGAAATCTCACAACAATTTTTAAAGGAAGTACTGTCATTTTACATATGAAGTATTAGCACCAAGAGAGAGATTAATTCTCTTGGACACCTCTTTTGTCCAGCTTAGGGATGGGTGAGCAGGTTCTAACCCAGGTAGTCAAACTCTGGGGCCCCCACGCAGACTCTCCAACCAGGAGCCCTAAGAGTGGAGACGGCAAGCTGAGGGGAACCAATGACAAGAGATGGCATGAACAGTGGAATATTATTCAATCATAAATAGAATGAAATCTAGTCATTTGCAACAACATGGATAGAACTAGAGCACATTATGTGAAATGAAACAAGCAAGGGGCAGAAAAACAGATACGCCTTGTTCTCCATAGACATGTGGAAGTTAAAGTTGATCTCAAAGAAGCAAAGAGTTGAAGGGTGATTAGCAGAGCCTGGGAAGGATGTAGGGGGAAGAGGGATGGAGGGAGGGTAGTTAATGGGTGCAAGATACATTTGGGTAGACAGAATCATTTCTAATGTACAGAAGGAGAACTATAGTTGATAAAAATTGATTGAATATTTTAAAACAGGATTTTGAATGTTCCCAGCATAAGGAAATGATATATATCTGACACTTTGCCAGTTACCTTGATCTAATTGTATACATGTATTGAAGTGCCACACTCTACCCTATAAATATGTACAATTACTATTTCATTTTAAAATACATATTAATAAAAATAAATAAAAGCGAGATAGATGGTAGCAACACACAGCATGCAGGGTCTCTGCTCTGGCTTCAACCCACTGATAGAGCAGAAATCAATCCTAGGAACAGGACCCACAGGAATAAGTAGGAAAGTCAGGAAGCTTAGTCACCCAGTATTAGAAATTAACGTTGTTTGGTTTCTAGGAAATGGAGTTATTAGTGAGTGCTCTCAATTAGAAAAAGAAAAAAAAAATGAAACCCTCCAGGGTGATCAGCTAAACTGAAGAAATCCAAGGGCTCTAGAGCCGACGTGCCTGGATGCCAGCAGGACCAGTACACTTCAAAGTGTACTCAACGAATAGCTGGAAGATTTATTCTCACTCCTAAATGCTACAGTGAGCAGACTTATAGAAGCAGCTGGGAGTGGAGTACCAAGTAAGGAGTAATTTTCCTGAGTTCAGATGCATAATTCTTTGAATATCCTTCCCTTAAGAATGTGATGGTATTTACCGAAAATCATTTCTAAAATTACTGTACTAATGTACAGAGTAAGTTGGTTAAAAGAGATGTAGGATAGCTATCCAAAATCTTTCAAACATCCACTTTCAAAAAGGACTCTGTTGTTGGACCACAAACTATAAAAAAGCCCAAATGCCACATGGCAGCAGACAGTTCTCACAGGGCTTTAAAAAGATGTGTAGCCAAAAGACAAAGTCTTGCTCAGCCTTGTACTTAAAGCAGCAAGCTGGATAGTCTGTGTTGTGAGGTTATCCTCTACATTTAGGGTATCTGGAAGCATCCCTGGCCTTTACTTACTAGGAGCCAAGAACACCCCTGCTCCAACAACCAAAAAGTTATCGTTCCTGGGCACAAAATTGCACCTCTGTACAGTTGAAAATCAATAATCTGTATAGTCATCTTTTCATTGCTAGCAAAAAAAAAAAAAAAATATATATATATATATATATATATATAAAAATAAAACATGCACAATTTAAGGACAAAAGGGTACTTTTATGATGGAAGAAGGGCACAGTGGAGGAAAGCTGCTCAATTCATCAGCCAGGAGACACAGAAAGGAGAAAAGCCAGAGTGAGAGGAAGGGAGCAGGGACAAGAATACACCCTTCCAGGTTAGGGCCCCAGGGGCCTACTTCCTCCAACCAGGCCTCACATCTGAACAGCACATTTAGCTAGAAACTCATCCATGAATTAATCCACAGATGACCTTAGTGCTCCCTTGATTTGATCACCTTCCAAAAGCCCCACTTCTGAACATCGCTGCCTTGGGAATCAAGCCCTCAATACAGGAGTCTTTGGGACACTTCCTACCTAAACCACAATAGCCACCATCGCCTCAGGAAATCTTTGTGTTTACAAGGTTTACTAAATAGATGAAGGTAGGGAGACAATAACTCTCCCACTTTTGCATCACACACCCTTAGATCAGGTTCAGCCATCAACCCCCAAAATATTCTTTGCTGTCTTACTCCATTCCTTTCTTGTCTTCTCTGACATTACTCTCTTCTTTATTCTACTCCTCACCCTTTCTGTTCTCATTTTCTGTTTTACTTTTTCTTTTACTTGATCTTAAAATGTTGATGCCCCACAGCTTTTGTCCTTACACCTTCATTCTACTTTCCTTGATGTATTAGCTCCTCTATTCTCTCGAACAAAATACCTGAAGCCCACAATTTAAGGAGAAGACATCTATCTTGACGCATGATTTCAGAGAGTTCAGTCCATAGTTGGCTGGCTCCAAGGCAGAAATGACATGATAGAAGGGAATACGGAGGAAAACTGCTCAACCCATGGTAGTCAGGATGCAGAGAGAAAGAAGGGAGGAGCCAGAAATAAGGACACATTCTTCCAGTGTGTGCCCTACAGGGCACACCCCAGTAGCCCACCTCCTTCCATTAGGCTTCACCTCCTAATAGTACATTCAACTACCTACTCATCAGTGGATTAATCCACTGATGAGGTTAGTGCCCCCATGACCCAATCACCATTCAAGTCTCATCTCTGAATGCATGAGACTTTGGGGGACATTTTCAAGATAAGCCATAACACTTCGTTAAATTCTATTTACATGTTTACCACTGACTTCTAAATCCACATCTGTAGTCCTGACACATGTTTTAAATTATAAAAAATATATATAATTAAATACTTAAAAAGTAATTCCCTGTCAGGCATGCAGCATACCTGTAATGTCAGCACTCTCAGGAGCCTGAGGCTGAGGATCATGAGTTCAAGCCCAGGCTACTCAACTTAGCGAGATCCTCTCTCAAACTAAAAATACAAAAGGAGTTGGGGATGTAGCTCAGTAAGAAGACCCTGGGTTCAATCTCCAGTAAATGTACACACAAAAGATGTAATTCACATTAAGTATTTTCATTCTTAATGTGCTAAATATATTAACAGTACTACACCAGTATTCTAGCATTCTCAACTAGATAGCTACACATATTCCAAAATCAAATTTAAAAATTATGTAAACCACGTATGAAAACTTCAAGCAACTTAGTCTCAAGTCACCATCCATCTGGTCAAAATTTCTTCAGACTTCTGGGCAATATCACTTCTATAAGGCACAAACACACCCCACCAAGCAGTACTCCAGAGTACTGCAGATTGCACTGGTGGCTAGCTGCCTTCTCCACTTGGACTCTCCTCCCCACTCTTGCTACCACCCCGGCCAGACTGTCCTTGGGACAAAGAAGCTGAGCATCTACTTCTCCAGTCTTCTCCCAGAACACAGCTGGAGTCCAATCCACCTCCCCGTCCTGTGCTCTGCCACACAAGGGGCTCCAGTATCCACCCCACTGTCTAGATCAGAAACCTGAACCTCACCATTGTGACCTCCAGTGTCCCCCTTCTCTCCCATTCACCCAGCCAGCACAGTCACGATCATTTTGTATGGGATCCATTCTCTCTTTCTATTTCTGCTACCTTATCTTAAGCAGCCATTATTTCTTGTTTGGACACCTCTGTATGGGCCATCTCCCTGATCCAATACTAACCTCATCCAATATTTTTATATCAAAGCAGTAGAAGCATCATTAAACATGAAAATCTGCCATACGATCCTGCAAAACTACTTACAGGTATTTATCCAGAAGAATTGAAAACAAGATCTCAAAGACACATCCATGTTATTCAAATTACCAAGAGTTGGAAACAACCCAAGTGTCCATGTAGGGATGAGTGGATAAGTAAATTGTGATTATATGGGAAAAACAACTCTCAACCTGTCGAATGTCGCATCTGCCAAGTTTGTGCCCTCACAATATCAAAGAATTAAGTCTCGAACCAAAGGAGGAAGTTAGAAGAGTTTTATTGGAAATAAGGGGATGAAAAATAGCTCCAGGATTTCTGAGAGAGTGGCTACTGAGGCTCTTTGTCAGGGGTGGTATGTATAGCAAAATCACAAGGTGGGTACAACACGGGTCAAATCACAATCAACCTATAGGATTACAAGTATAGCCATTTAGGATTGATCCAATAGGGAAACAAATCATGTAGCAAGCGTACATGGAAAAAACAAAGGTATTCTTGGAAAGGGATGGGTCCAGATGTTCTGGTTACCCCTCTGTGCATCTGATGCCTATCTGGGCTCACTGGACCAGGCAGTGCTAATTACAGTATAATTCCAACTTGCTACTTATCACTAGGGAGGCTTCGGGCCTGACTATTGCATCTCCATCTTGAAGTATGGCTCTTTGAATTTCCCTCCAGACACAATCTTTGTGTCCCTCATCTTCTGCACTCTCGCCCTCAAGGGCCTGATCTCTCTCTGACTCCATATTAATTTCTATCTAACTTAGCTGTCTATAATAGTGGAGTGGTGTCTACGTACAAAAGGATATTATTCAGCTTCAAAAAGGAAGAAAATTCTGACACATAGTATAATGTTGATACTAAGGGAAATATGACAGTCACAAAAATAATACTGTGTGATTGCACTTATATGAGATAACTAGTCAAACTCATAGGAACTGAAAGTAGAATGGCACTATCAGGGATAGAGGTTGGAGAAATAAGGATTTATTGCTCAGAAGGGAAGGAGTTTCAGTTTGCAAAATGAAAAAGTCTAGACATCAGTTGCACAACAATGTGAACACATCAAACATTACAGAAGCAAAAAAGGTAAATTTTATGTTAAGTGAATTTTTACCACAATTTAAAAAATTTTAAATGAAAATATGTTTATATAATTGCTCTGTGTGAAGGCTTCTGGGGCTCATTTTGTCTTCTCTGTTTGAAACCATCTTTAGAAGGTCTTCCCTAGCAACCCTCCTTTGAGTTCACATAGCCTCTAAACTTACCCTTGAGGCACTCACATAAAGTAACTGTCGCCCATTTTCCACATCAGCTCACCCTAAGACACTGTGATGCCCCACACACACACTTCGCCAGTTTTTATCTCTGTTTCTCTGGGGATGTGCATGTTACCCATTCATCATTTATCAGCTCATTTGTTGAGATATTCATCAGGACCCAGTGTTCTGCCTAAGAGGAATTCTGTCAAATTACATTTTCTCCACCTTATTCCACCTGAAATGAATGCTCCTCCTTTTCCCCCAGTCTGGCTCTTTTTATAGTCCTTTCTCCTCACTAAACTTCTCAAACTGGTCCAGCCTTGTCTTACCCAACATTAGTCTTTCCAGTTTCATATTTCTTATACTTCTCTCCCCTGGCTATCAGTTTCCGATGTTTGTCATCAATCTGTAGTTATCTGCACACAGTAGGTAGTATTATCTATTGAGCAGCTAAAAAAAGTCTCATTCTAACTGAGACCAAAAATGATACAGCAGTGTCTAGTGGGATTATTTATATACAGTTTGAAAGACAAATCAATCCTTAAATCCACTACTCTGAGCTGTCAGAGGGCAGGTCCATGAAACATGTGTGCTCCCCTATTTTGAAGTGAAGACTTTATTACTATTATTCTTTTCTAGGGAGGCGAACAGATCGGGAGACATTTGCCATTGAAAAGACACCTTATCTTTCACAGTTCTCAAGAGAGACACGATGTCACACCAGGGGTAGGGACACGAGGGGAAGCGCCGGGCTCAGTTAGGAGCAGAGAGAGCCAGGAGAAGGTGTTGGTGACAGCCTCGAGTGTGGGTTTTCTTAGAAGGACCAAGAGGCAGGGTGAGAAGGCCGAGCATGTTTAAGATTGCTAGTTTGAATAAAGTCAGTGGACACGGGGATACAGGAGTTGTCTGGAGTCATCTGGTACCTTAGTTAAAGGCATGGTTGCCCGAAGTGTAAAAGTCTCATAAGGAGAAGGCTGGGGGATATGGTCTTTAGGTTGACTGATTTGCACATGGCAGGTACATTCACAAGGAAATTCGTCAGCCCAGGCAGGGTGCTCTCTCCCTGGTCCTCACACCCCAGATGTCAAAGTATCACAAGAGGTTGGAAATAGAAAACAGGATTAATACCCTTCCTAACACCAGCACATGGAGTGTGGTGTGTGGCTGCAGGCAGGACAGAGAAGGAGAAAGACAGAGAGACACAGAGAGAGAGAGAGAGAGAGAGAGAGAGAGAGCTGACTGCTAATAAGGTGGGGGGCTGATGCCTATGAAATTGATAAGAAAAATTCTCCCAGCTATGGATTAAAAATACCCATGAAATTTCTGAGAAGTCAGTTACTAAACCATTTGCTTTAGATTTCTTTTTATATGAAGTGATAAATATACATTTTCCCCCATGGAGAATATTTATGAAAACTTTTCTGGGAAACGTCTTTTCACTAAATATAAGGTCTCTGGAGACAGCTCAGGAACGAAACCTCCTGAACGTGCTGTCGATTGTGACTTGACAGTCTGAATTACCATATTTTTATATTGTAACTCACTTCCTTTAATGATATATATTTTCTACTAATGGTGTGGAAGAGATGGAAACTGGCAGTTTTAATAGTGTGTGATGTATGTGCTCCCTAACCACTAAATGGGAGGTTTCTCCTGGAACATGAAGTGGCTTTGGCTGGCCTTCACTGGGGCATGGGCTTTAGTGTGATCCTCAGCAGAGGTGACATTGGTAGTGACACAGAGTGAATCCTGTTTGCTTAATGCAAAGCAGAGATGACCACACAGAGGCTTTGAACAGTTTCTAACTTGTGATTCATTCGTGCTCTCCTTTCTGCTTCCCACTTTTCTTTCTCTCTCCCTGCCTCCCTCTCTCTTCTCTCTTTTTCTCTCTTTCTCTCCCCCTCTCTGTCTCTTTGGATGAGGCTCCAAGCCCCCTCCATGTTTACTGGAACTGATTGTCTATTCAAATGACTCCACTGCAGGGTCGATCCTGCTGGAGAAGTGTGACTTGTGTGCATCTGCATTTTGAAGGCCAGGACATTTCAAAAGAATGTGAGGCAGTCCTGACACAACAGGGTGCTAAGGTACCCCCCTGGGCTGATAAGGGGAGACTCTTACTCACAGATTCCTTCACTGTTACTCCTGTTCTGGTCCCCATTCCACAGACCCAGCCAGTGAGGGAAAATGTTACCCTAGACCAGTAGGTGCTTGTTACCAGAGTTCCTGTTCCCCTCAGCTGACATCATACCCCTTTCCTGCCTGCCCCTCCCCGTACTCTGGATGACCTTCTATTCACAAGGACCAGGGAGGATGTGTGGTTATGGTCACTTACACCTTGCCATAAGGGTCCCCTCTCCTGGGCATTTTAAGCCTCAGTTCTGACTGTAGAGGAAAGTATGTAGGATCTTCTCAAAGACACTTCAGACATGACCCAATAAGTACAGGAGGGAGGATTGGGCAGGTAGGAATTGGCTCCCTTCTGGAGCCTTCCATCCCCTCTGCCCACACAGCAGGCACCGATGCATCTCACCTTTTAGGTGCCCACTAGGAGAGTCAGGGATTTTGAGGTGGGTTTGTCTGTTATTGCCACTTTCTGGAATGCACTGGATTGGCCCCTCATGCCGGTGCCTTGACTTGGCAAGTACCATCCTCCACGGCTGTTGCTCCTCCCATCCCTGCTGCAAGCTCTGCTTCGCACCCTCTCCTTTTTATAAACGAAATTGAAAACCTCCCTCCAACACCATTGACCCTGACTATAATTGGGATACTAAACGTCAAGTCTACAAAAAAAATGATTTTAAGAACAAACTATACAGAGGTTTTACACAAGATACAAAAAAAAATAAAATTTGAGCTAGAGGTATTGCTCAAGAAAACCTGAGTGCATGAACAACAAACAAAAAGCGTTCACCCGTGAACCTGCTCCAGCATCTACCTGTTCTAGACACTGGCCCTAAGAAAAGGAACTTTGGCTCGTCAATCAAATATGTAGACACATGTAAAGATGTACAATAAATTAATAACATTCACAAACATAAACACCAATTTGTATACAAATAATACAAATTAAACAAACATTAAGGTATATAGTTTATATAAGCTAACAAAATAAAAACCTAACTTCAGTATCAATTGCTAGTAATGATTATATCCAAAATATTGTCACCCACATTGCACAAACATATAGCATTTTAAAGTAACACAGTCGTTTTAGAAAGTTACATGGCAAAACATTTCAGATTGTATCCTTAGGCTTAATAAACCTACTTTCACAATGAATATGGAAAAATCTACATACACAAAGCTGTCTCTCACAGTGTTAATAGCAGAAAACAAATGGTCAGTGATAACAGAATAACTAAGCTTAGGTGATGAAACTGTGACTATTTAAAAACATTTGTAAATTTTTTCATCTTTCTGCTATTGAGCCAAGTTCCCCTCTCTTGAATCTTGATCCCTGGTTAGCCAAGCGGGTAGAGCTAAGCGGTGCTAGGGGAACGTCCCAGAAGACAGCGCAGCTTCTGCCTGACTTGCCACCCGGCTGCCTCACGCTGGAGTCTCAAGCCACCATGCAAGATGTCTGGGCATCCCGAGGCTGCCACATCATAAAGAAGCCTGGGAACTAACTCCTGTGGGGCGCCCTCACAGGCATGCTCTAAGTCTATATCGGTGAGAGAACTGCACGGCCAGCCCCTAGCTGTCCCACCCACCTGTCCTCCAGATCCAGTCACTGCAACAGCACGAGCCCAAACCACCCAGCCAGGTCTTCCCAAACCCCTGACACACAGACACCAGGAAAGGTACTAAAAGGCTTGTTGTGGCTTTAAATTAATAAGTTCTGTCTGATTCACTGAATAGTAATAGGTGCCTAGAATACAAATCTCTATCAGATAGAGCATGATGTAGCCATTTAAAAGCCCAATTTAAAATTCTATTTTCTTTAAAGAAACATAGATTCTTTTCCATACTATTTAGTAGAAGAGAAAAAATGTTATGCACAGTATAATTGTAACTGTCACAAATCCATACTAAAATAGAGCAACCACAATGGTAAGAGTCACATTCAGTTGGTGGTATTATTTTCCTAAAATCTACATTTACAAACTGTAGTTCTAATGACTATACACTTAGTTAATGAAAATTATTTGTTCCTTAATGAAAAGAAACTCAGAGTAAAAGATTTCTATTTTAAAGTAACACATCAGCAAAATGAAAAACAATTCTAAAACATTAGAAACTCAAAAGTACCGTGACAAAATTGACCCCTTTCCCGAGAGGGATTATAGATTGGGACGGAGCCCCTCAGGGTTGCATGTTCAAAAGTAAAAGCTGTGTCCTCCATGTTTCCAAAGTTCGAAGGGAGCCTATAAATGTAGCCCATGGCCAAAAACGCACTGCAGAGGTTCTTTGTATATTCTGACTTTTATTTTTTAAGACAGACATTATAAAGAGGTTTTGTATAAAATGCAAACAACATAGAAATGGTTGAGATGTCTAAATAAAAATGTGGCTTTAGGGTTCTCTCTCTTGGGACTCAGTTAGAGACACCCACTCACGGTCTGCTGCCCGAGGTCCGGGCTCTCCAGAAGATACTCAGTCCCCTCTGTCAGAACACATGCGGCCCCCTGTGTCTCGTTGACCTTTCAGCTAAAGGACACAAAGACTCTCAATATGCAAAGAAGGAATAAGACTCTGTGACAAACAAAACTATTGTTAGTAAAAAAGACTTGGAAACTCATGGTAGGCAGTGGCCCACCATATTTTATCAAATCCCACAGGGCAAGGATGGTGAAGTACCCTCTTCAGGCTGCTAAACTGCTTGCTGTCCTATGGGTCCCCACATGTTCCGCTTGGATTAGGAAGCCTTGGAGAAGGGTGTTCCCTTGGCCGTTGCCAGGTTGCACGGTGCAGTCTCTCTTCCAGGCACCCACAGGCCTAACCAGAAAAGCAAGGCTTTATCACTTTAGAAATGAAAGCAGCAACCAGGGATTGGGAGCCTTGCTGGGAGAAGGGGACAATTACAGGCTTTTGCAGGTGAAGATAGAGGCTATTTGTATCAATAAAATTCCCTCCAAAACTTGCTAAGCTTCTCAAGTATTTATTAGCCTGCAGTCACTCAGTGAGCAAGATCTTATCTAGACCTATTATTTACACCAAAGGCCCTTTAGCTAGAGGTCAGCAAACCTTTCCTCTAAAGCACCAGATCATAAATATTTTAAGTTTTATGGGTCAAAAGGCAAAAATCAATGATATTATGTTGTTACTTACATAAGAAGAGAGAAAACAAATGTTCACAAACTTTTTCCACCTCTTTTTAACCCAGAAATTTTCAAAAACAAGTAGCAAGCCAGGTCTGCCCAGCAGACAGCCCAGTTTGCCAGCTTGCTTGAGTCAGCTATTTGCTGGGCTCTGCACCACACTTTCCTTGTGCATCTTAAGAACAGTCGCTCTGGGCCAGCTTACATGGTAGTCTATGGACGGAAGGCCACCTTCAAACGATCTTTGTTGCAATTTGTCTTTTTACTGTGCTTACGGTGGTGTTTGCCAGGGAACTCCTAATAGAAGATGCTTGAGATAAGCTTCTCTCTGCCCTTTCAGACCCACTATGACTGCTTGAGTTTGCAGCACAGACGTAATTAGCCTTTTCAGCCCCTCAAGACCTGGAGGTACTAAATTCTCTGTCCCCTTACACTGCATGATGCAACAAAGCCGTATCCTTTCCATCAATGCCTACAGGCTCCCTATAGATGGCCAGAGCGCAACTGTCTTGTCAAGAATATCAAAAAACAATCAATGCACACCACATGAAATTTTCCCAAAGTTCCCTACTGCTGCAGACTCAAGTCTTTCACTAGTCTGCCTGCCAAACAACTAGTGGAATATTTTTTTTTTTACCAACAATTTTGCCACCACCTAGCAAGGTTCACCAACTTCCAGCCTGCAGTATCCAATATCCCACCTACTATCAGACCACTTCATCTAGCTCTATGCCATGTACTTGGGTTCCATTTAGTTGCAACCTTCCATATCAGGTACCAAATTCTATCTTGTAGCTATGATATTCTTGGTCTTGATCTTAGAGTCCAAGATTATAATATCAGCTTCCAAACAGCAAGACAGAAAGAGAAAAAAATTAAAAAGAGGGGTGTTCCAGATTCTTTTGAAAGAAGGCTCTTAGGAGCTGCTGACAGATACCTCAGCTGGCATATCACTGGCCAAAATGTGGAGACATGGCCTTTCCTAACTAGAAGATGGCTAAGAAATGCAGTCTCTATGCTGGGCATCCATGTGCCTGACCAAAAACAAGACTATCACTCTGGAAGAAAGAGCAGTAACTGGGACTGATTGGTACTCTCTGCCATAGACAGGTACTAGTATCATTTCTGTCTGTGTGTTTGTGTGTGTGTGGTGCTAGGGACTGAACTCAGGGCCTTCTCACTAAGCTACAGCCCCAGCCCTCTATTTATTTTTTACTTTGAGACAGGGTCTCTCTAGGTTGCTAAATTGTCAGGCTGGGCTCAAACTTGCAATCCTCCTGCCTCTGCCTTCCAAGTGCAGGGATCCCAGGCATGCATCACCATGCCCAGCTATAATTCTCATTTTGGGAGATGGGAACTCAGGGCTCAGAGTAGCCTGAAGTAAGACAAAGCCAATATTCCAGGCCACATACTCTGGCCAAGAACAGTCGTGTTCCCGTGAAAGTCAACCAGCTTTCGTGTAGCCTCACAGTTCAGGGGCCTCCAACCTACACATAAGGCAGCTTCTGGTGGAAGACTCGGCTGTGGGCTTCCTGTCTGCTGGCATTTGGAAACTTATTATTTATTATCAGAATTTTCAGATTAAATCTGAAAAAATCGAGAGGAAAAAAGAAAACTATGGTCCACCGGTGGATGAATGGATAAACGAAATGTGCTATATCCACAGAATGCTGTATTATTTGGCCATAAAAGAGAATAAGGTATTAATGAGTAGGATGGGGGTGAACATTAAAAACACTATGTGGGGCTGGGGATTTAGCTCAGTGGTCAGAGCGTCTGCCTCGCAAGCACAAGGCCCTGAGTTCAACTCCCAGCACCAAAAAAAAAAAAAAAAAAAAGCCACTAAGTAAATTTTTAAAAAGCTAAGTAAAAGAAACCAGACACAAAGAACCACTTATTGTACAATTCCATTTACATGGAATAGGCAAATCCTTCAAGACAGAAAATAGATCAGTGTTTGCTAGGAATTGGGAGATGGGGATAAGAAGTAACTATTAATGGAACATGGGGATTCATTTTAGGGCAAGAACAAGGTTCTGGATTTGACTGCACTGATGAGCGGGCAACTCCAGGAATATACTAGCAAACATTGGATTATGCATTTTAAATGAGTGAATTGTGAGATACATGAATTAAACCTAGATGGAGCTGTCACCAAACTCAAAACCTCACAGTGACACCGGGGCAGAAAAGTTAACCCCAGGCTTGATGCACATGGGAGCATTCTATGCTCTCCGTCAATCATGCTGCATGAGAGCCTGCCACAGCTGAGCCG
Organism: Hystrix cristata; assembly: GCA_004026905.1. Taxonomy (NCBI): domain Eukaryota; kingdom Metazoa; phylum Chordata; class Mammalia; order Rodentia; family Hystricidae; genus Hystrix; species Hystrix cristata. Next base: position 708 of record PVJO010010873.1, on the reverse strand, counting down.
CATCTATGTTAGTCATACACTGCAGCTGCTGTGCTGCAATAAAATAAGAGGAAAACAAAAGAAATGGAGAAAAGAAATATACAACAGCCAAGAGATTCAGCATTGATGAAATTTCCTTTTAAACTGTTAAAATACTTTCATCTTTGCTATGGGCTGATAAACCATCCTTGAAATGTTATGTGATTCAATACAGGGCCAAAATTTTGCACTTACACTGATTATCCTGTTGGGAATAAACTTCTGTAGCTGTGTTGCCCTGTCCCAACAACAGATGATGCTAAGCACGCTCCTCCATGCAATGCCTGGAAGAACTACTCAGAAATCCATATATCATGGATCAGACAACTCTCGGACCAACTCACCCTCCTTTCTTACGTTACTTGCTAAGCAACTAACTCGTCCTGGTGACCTGTAATTTTTCCAGGGTGAGGAAATGTGCCCGTCCTCACCCCAGGCCAAGTTCAACCCCAGGATAACAATGAAGAAACTACAAAGAGACTTATGCTTAGTGTTAGCATTTTCAATACTTCAAAGAAACAACATTATTGTGAAATATGGACAACAAAAATGTATGTGTTCTTTCAGGAAGATACCAAGAAGGGCAATAGCTGGGTCAAATGGATCCTCAAGTCTTCGTTTTTTGAGGAATCTCCACACTGATTTTCATAGCAGGTGCACCAGTCTACACTCCCACCAACAGTGGAGAAG
>PVJO010010872.1:0-62300 GCA_004026905.1 Hystrix cristata | reverse complement strand
TGATACTCTACACAGAAGACCCCAAGAATTACACAAAAAAATTCTAGATTTAATAACTAAATTCGGTTGTGTAGCTGGATACAAAGTCAACACCCAAAAGTCAATAGCATTCCCATATACCAATAACAAACTCACTGAGAAAGAAATAACAGAAGATATTCATTTCACAATTGCATCCAAAAAAATGAAACACTTAGGAATCTAACAAAACAAGTAAAAGATCTTTTCATTGAAAACTACAGTATTCTAAAAAAGGAAATTAAAGGGGATTTCAGACAATGGAAAGATATCTCGTGTTCATGGGTAGGAAGAACCAACATAGTGAAAATGGCCATACTTCCTAAATTACTAAACAGATTTAATGCAATTCCAATCAAAATACCAATAACATACTTCACAGAATTAGAAAAGGCAATCATGAAATTTATCTAGAACAAGAAGAGACCAAGAATAGCAAAAACAATTCTCGCAAAAGGAATAAGGCAGGGGGCATCACAGTCCCCGACTTGAAATTATATTATAAAGCTTCTGTGATAAAAGCAGCATGGTATTGGCATGAAGACAGACTCGAGGACCAATGGAACAGGCTAGAAGATGCAAAAATAACTCCAAACACACTCAAATACCTCCTCTTCAACAAAGGCACCAAACACCCTCACTGGAAGAAAGATAGCCTCTTTAACAAACGGTGCTGGAAAAACTGGCTTACCACATGCCGAAAACCAAAACTAGATATATGTCTCTTACCATGTACTAAGCTAAAATCAAAGTGGATCAAAGATCTAAACATTAAAACAGAAACACTAAATCTCCTGGAAAATAAAATAGGAAGAACTCTCGAAGACATAGGGGTAGGAAAACAATTTATGAACAGAACCCAGACTGCACAGGAAACAATACAAAGAATCGATACTTGGGACCACATCCTATTTAGAGGCTTTTGCACAGCAAAAGAAATTACTAATAGAGTGGGGCAAAAAAACACAGACTGGGAAAAAAATTTTGCCAGCTGTCTCTCAGACAAAGGTCTAACATCTAGAATATATATAGAACTCAAAAAAATCAAATGCCCCAAATTTAAAGACCCTACCCAAAAGGGCATCTGAAATGAATAAACATTTCTCAGATGAAAATAAAAATAGCAAATAAATATATGAAAAAAATTTTCTGTATAGTTCAGTCTGTTTTCTATCACTAGTATTGATTATTACAGATTGGGAAATTTGTGAAGATTAAGATTTTATTTACGTCACATTCCTGGAGCCTGGGAGGTCCACAATTGTGTGCCCACATTTAAGCATACTTCATGCTGATGGAGACTCTGAAGAGTCTTGAGGTGTGGTGGATTTACTATGGTCAGCTTGAACCAGAATGCCCAGCTGGACTGAGCTGATGTGGTTCTGGTTGTAGAGGATCCACCTGAGGATTGTTACAGATGCAAAATAAAGCAGAATGGGAATGGAGGCTAGTTCGTGGGCTGTTTCCCAGGAGAAGCTCTGCTGTGGCTGGTTCTCCTGAAAGCAACTCGGCTGTTCTCATCGAGGAAGGAGCTTGGGGTCTTGTTGTCATCGAGGATGGCTGCTGTTGCTTCGGGGGAGCTCTGGTCATCATCTCTGCTGCAAGCATCATATCCTGATTTCAGTAAAGATTTCTTCAGCCATCATCTGCAGACATGGATGTACATGGGACAGTGCCGTGGTCTCCCAGCCCTTGATTGGATCTTTTGGGTCTCCAGTGCCTAGACGGACATTCAGCACTTCCTGCATTTGGCTTGTGGGTGAATATCACAACTTATAAATGTCCTCTATTAAATCTGCTCTCTTGCAGACCACTAACGCTAGAAAATCTAACTAAAACATGAGGTTACTGAGGTTTGGGGTGTTGGAGTCTCCTTCTAGTACAGTTAGAAACAGGTAAGTTTCTCCCTTCCCTTCATTCAAATATAAAGATAAGCAGTAGCACCCTAATGATCATCCATGTTTGAGCTTAGGAGGTCACGATGCCTGAGGTGGCAGATCATCCACACCAGTGAGAGACGGAATGGGAGGCACCTGGAGTCAGAGGCGTATCACCCTTTAAATACCAGGAGCCTGAGTTATCAGGGGTGCCTCTTCCTCCTTTTTCCTTTTGCCCTTCTGCCTGTTCTGCTACTACGGTCCTGTGATCTTCAACAAATGTAGCTACTTACTACAAGGTATACAAGGTATATGCTTGACAATTCTTTCCGTGTGGTGCACAAGAACCTGGACTATTTTTGCCCCATTTAGCTGTAACGCTTCCAGAGGTTCTTTCTAGGTTCTTGCTTGTCTTGAACAAAGAATTGGACAAAACAAGCACAAAAGAGAATCAGGTTTCATATTTATTGAAAGCAGGAAAGGAAACATGCTCTGCAGAGTGAGTTTGGGCCAAGTAAAAGTAGGAAAATAAGTACAGTCTACAGGGTGAGAGCAGACCACTGTGAGAGAGAGAACTAGGTAGCCAAGCACTCAGTGGCAATTGCCTTTTGAATCTCCCGTGCCTCAGGCTGATGTCAGGTCTAGACCATCCTATCAAAAACCTGCCAGAGTTGTCAACAGGAGACTCGAACATGGCACTCTCTGATTGGTTCCATGTGCAGGGCTTTGGGAACTGGGCTTGTGTCCCAGGATTTAGGGATGAACAAATCACACCTATTTCCCCAGCCAGTCTGCCATGCCCTGCTCCCGCCTCCCTGAGGTGGGACAGGGCATCACATAGTGAGATGGAAAACACTTAGGACAGAGCCCGGCCAACTTTTCTAAGAGACCCACTCTCTAAACAACCCAGTAATCTACGGATGGATAGATCTGTGCACAATGACCAGGCCCTCCAGATCTAATTAGCTCTTAAAGGTCCAACCTTACCTCTTAATCCTTCACAAAAGAGGACTAAATTTCCCCTTGAGTTTTGATGGGTATGTTCACAGCATAATACTGCAGGAGGACAATGGGAGAGTGGTGGTGCTTTATTTTGCATTTCTCTGATGGCTAATGATCTAGAATATATTTTCATTTTTTATTAGCTATTTCCTTTCTCTAAAGTACCTTTTCAAGTCTTTTGACCTTTTTTCCATCAGTCTGCCTCTTTTCTTACTGACTTGGAGATATGGTATTCCCTCTATTTACGGATGTGACTTTTTTGTTGGATATGGTCTATGTTGCCTATCTATCCCTATGGCAAAATACCTGAGAAAATCAACTTAGAAAAGCTGACACTTATTTTGACTCATGGTTTTGCAGATTTCTGTTCCTGATTGGCTGGCTCCATTGCTTGGAGGCCTGTGGTGAGTTAGAGCATCCTGGCAGGGAGAGCGCATCACAGCAAAGCTGTTCACTTCATGGTGGACCAAGACAGACAGTGTACAGGCCCACGGTCCAGTACACCCTGCAAGGGCAGCTCCTATCCTCCATCTCAGACCTGCTTCCACCAACCCGGCCCCGCCTCCTCCTGATAGCACCACTGCCTGTGATATGGGGCCTCTGGGTCTCGCCACGTTTCTGTCCTCCCTACCGACCCCTGTTGGCTCCACTCCTCCCTCTTTCCTTTGTTACTCAGTCCTTTCCATTACTGGACTTCTTGCCCCTCGAATGTGACAGACACACTTCCACCTCAGGTCTCTCCACTAGCTCCTACTTCTGCCTCCAACATTCTTCCCCAGAGACACAAATATCTGTCTCCACAGAATCTTTGCTGTACCATCACCTTTTGGGTGAGGCCATTCCGGACCTCCCTATTTGGTATTACAACACCTCTTACATGTCTGATTTGCTACTGATTCACTGCTTTTTCTTCTTTAAAAAGTTTTGTATTATTGAAACTTTCCAAAGTATATGAAATTAGAACGGTTAAAGACTCTTACACATCATCCAAAATGAATAATTTTCAACATTGTTGTGATCTTATTTATTTTGTAATGAATAGTTTTAACCTTTAAATAATGTTTTGAATTACAGATGCCAAGTGCCATCATCAAATTTAACAAATTAACAGTAATATGTAATAATGGTTCGTATTCAAACTTCCCAGATGTCTCAAACATACCTTGATACAGTGGTGCCTGGATTCACGAACGTAATTCTTTCCACGATGCTGGTCACAGAATTCATTCCATGACTCTGGTGCAACCGAATTGCAACCATAATGGACCACAATGGTGGAAGGAGCCAAGATTGTGAATCTTGGTATATTGCAATTGCTATGTTTGAAGAAAGGTTCAAACAAGGCTAAAAATATAATATATGATTAACTATCTTTTATTCTAACCTGCAAGCTTTATTTATAAAGCCTTTCAATTTTGTTTCAAAGACCTAAAGAAGTATTTTAGAAGAATTCTGAATACAGATTTGGAAAAGCCAAAGCTAAGATAAATTTAATTCCAAATATGAAACTTCCTCAGTGATTATTCAGACTGATTATTGGAATCCAGAGCTAAAGATGTGCCAAGATTCTCATATCTTGAAAAGCAACTTAAAAAGTACTTCTAATCCCCAGAGTGGACAGCTTCAAAGTTCACACAAATGTACTACATTGTCTCAACTCTATTAATAAAAAGTAAATACGCTCTAATCCTGATATTAAAAAGAATGATATAATGATGTTTACAACTGGAAAAAAGATTGCTTCCAGCAGTCGAGTGCATCCCAACACATTAAAAGAAAGTTATTAATGTTTTACTGTTCAAATGCAAGTTCTATAAAATTAACTACAACTATGCACAGGCTATCAAAAATGAAATAGATTTAAGCAAGATTTTAAAGGGTATTTTGACATGAGCACAGAATTGATAAGAAAATATAGCGCACTGGCAATTAGAGTCACAAATTCTTGCATATTCTCTAATTGAATAATCGACATTAAGGAGGTCTTAAAAATACTTGTCCTATTTAGTTCATAAGGTTGTGAACTTTCTTTGTAAAGTGAGATTTCCCTAGGGTTACGAGTAATAATTTCTTCCTAAACATACTGTCTTTTGGATAGGCTGATTTTCAAGAGAAAAAAATATAATCTTCCTTCGTTTTCTTTCTTTGCAAAAACTTCAGATGCTCGCGCTTAAGTCTATAAAATAAAGCAATCATTCCGAAGCTCATAAGGTTGAGTTTTCAATGCAAGACATGTCTGATGGCTGTAAACATTGAGGGTGCTGCGGCCTTCTGCAGTGAGCTGCGATCATTCTTTCCAGCCACAGCCCCATCCAAGACAATTTCGCCACTCTCGCCACACACTGATTGAAGCAGAGCGTCGTAGTGTTTGCAGCAACACTGGAGACACAGTTGTCCTCATTTCAAAGCTCAGCCAACTCTTAGGCTCTTTTAAGTCGACAAAGACTGAAGCTTCCCTTGGCTTTTGGACTTTGGAAATAAATTCTTTGTAAATGATACTGTTGCTGCCTTTTTCTTTCATAGCCAATGTTCATTCTCTCTCTCTCTCTTTTTCTCTCTTTCCCTTTCTTCCCCTCTATCCCCTCTACCTTTTAAACAGTTGTAAGAAAACAGCTGTCTCTCTTACAATGCTCTCAGAAATGCTCCAGATGAGATGAGTGTATCTAAAGATTCTAGTGTCTCTTTACAGCTCATTCTCAATTTGTTGACCTCCAAACTTTCTCTCAAATTTTGTCTCATTATGCATCTACTAAGTAGTATGGTACTATTTATTTTCATGAGCTTAAAGCAACCTCTTCGTGCACTCTGGAGAGGCAGGTGGCCCAGACACTTGCCCACATGCGGCCTGTCCTGACGCGGGTGCCCACAGCAGAGCCAGGCCAGCATGGAGCGCGATCCCTGGAGGGAGGGCTCTGGGCACAGCAGCCACAGCCAGGCAAGTCAATGTGGGGCTGCCACTCACAGAGTTCACTCCAAAATAAAGTTTAAGAGCTTTCCTACACATCTTTCAAAAAGTCAGACGCAGGGGAGCAACTGAGTCCCTCTCCTTTTTCCTACCACTGATTGCCCCATTTTATAAAGCATAATTATCCAGGAGTTTTACTGGCTTTTGGTATGAGATTTCATGTTTTGATGTAGTGTGTAAAAAGTTTTCATCGTCCTTAAAGAAAACACGTACTCTTGGATTCTTCTATTTTTCTTTAATTTAAAATTGCAATGGTCTTATGATGTTTTATGGGCTTTTCTTCCTTAGTAAAATAATTGATTATTCACTAATAAATATTTTGTTGTTTTCCTTTGTTGCTTTATTTTGTATAAATTTTACTTGAGATCAACTGTGCCTAATATCCAATCACAGTTTCTATCTGACTGTAAGCATGCTGTTATTTTTGGTTATAATCTGTTTTTACTGATTCTAAAATCAAATAATTATATTGAATTTGGGCTTTTGTCTTACTTTAAGTAAGGTAAGTGATACTTTTTAAAATGTAGACATGCATAAAGATCAGTCACATTCGTTATGAAGTAAAAATATTATAGGACATGGGCTTTGCTCTAATAAAAATGGAAATACAGGCAACTGTCATTAATTAGTGTTTCTCCAGACCACTACTGTTTCTGAAGAACATTTCACCCACCAGATTTTGAGAAAAAGTGATTTACTATCCAAGTATGTTTCATGAGAAACTATGTGTACATACACATCTTTACACAAAAACACAAATATGGCTTAATTAAATTTCTTAAGATCGTTGATTAAAAGAAAACTCTTAAAAGCAGTCAGGAAAAACAGACATATTATGAACCAAAGAGCAAACAAGTAAACGTAGACTTGTCAGAACACGCAAGCCAAATGTTCTCCCCAGCAGACCTGTACTACAATAAATGTTAAAATTAAGGAAGTTCCCAAAAAGCTTCTAGATTTAATTACGAAGTTCAGTTGCATTGCCGGATACAAAGTCAACACTCAAAAGTCAATAGCGTTCCTATACACAAACAACAAACCCACCGAAAAAGAAATAGCAGAAGATATACCTTTCACAATTACACACACAAAAATAAAATACCTAAGAATCTATCTAAAAAAAGATGTAAAAGATCTCTACATCGAAAACTACAGTACTCTAAAAAAGGATATTGAAAGGGATATCAGAAAATGGAAAGATATCCCAGGCTCCTGGGTAGGAAGAACCAACATAGTGAAAATGGCTATACTTCCTAAACTATTATACAGATTTAATGCAGTTCCAATCAAGATACCACCAACATACTTCAAAGAATTAGAAAGGACAATCATGAATTTCATCTGGAGCCAAAAGAGACCCAAAATAGCAAAAACAATCCTAAGCAACAGGGGAAAGGAAAGGGGCATCACAGTCCCCAATCTAAAACTATACTATAAAGCTACAGTGATAAAAACTGTATGGTACTGGCAAAAAGACAGATCTGAGGATCAATGGAATAGATTGGAAGATGCAGAAACAACTCCAAATGCACTCAAATACCTCATCTTCGACAAAGGAGGCAAACATCCTCACTAGAAGAAAGACAGCCTCTTTAACAAATGGTGCTGGACAAATTGGCTTGCCACATGCCGAAAACTAAAACTAGATGCATGTCTCTCACCATGCACTAAACTGAGATCAAAGTGGGTCAAAGATCTAAACATTAAAACAGAAACACTAAATTTACTGGTGAATAGAATAGGAAGAACCCTTGAAGACATAGGAGTTGGGAAAAAATTTATGGACAGAACCCAGACCGCATGGGAAGCAATACAAAGAATCAGTGCTTGGGACCACATGCTATTAAAAAACTTTTGCACAGCAAAAGAAATCACCAATACAGCAGGATGAAAAACCACGGAATGGGAAAGAATTTTTACTAGCTATCCATCAGACAAAGGTCTAACATCTAGAATATATAAAGAACTCGAAAAAATTAAACCTCTCAAATTTAAAGACCCAATCCAAAAATGGGCAACTGAAATGAATAAACATTTCTCAAATGAAGAAATAAAAATGGCAAATAAATATATGAAAAAGTGTTCAACATCACTAGTCGTTCGCGAAATGCAAATCAAAACAACATTAAGATACCATCTCACTCCAGAAAGAATCACATCTATGAAAAAATCAACCAACAACAAATGCTAGAGGGGCTGTGGGGAGAAAGGAACCCTCCTCCACTGTTGGTGGGAATGCAGACTGTTCCAGCCACTGTGGAAATCAATATGGAGATTCCTCAAACAACTAGAACTAGAGGTTCCATTTGATTCAGCTATTCTCCTACTGGGGATCTTTCCAGAAGAGTTAAAATCGTCATACCACAGAGATATATGCACAACCATGTTTATAGCAGTGCAGTTTGTAATAGCTAGGTCTTGGAAACAACCCAAATGCCCAACGACCAATGAATGGCTAAAGAAGATGTGGCTTTTCTATACAGTGGAGTACTACACTGCCATAAAGAAGGATAAACTAGAGTCATTTGTATGTAAATGGATGTTCCTTGAGAATATACTACTAAGCAAAATAAATCAAACACTCATGAGCACACATTGATTGTTTCTCTGATATGAGAAGCCATAACTGTAAATAACGACAAAGTAGTGTAACGGATATTATATAAAAGGAAGATAATTTACAAAGGAGAGGAGTACCAGAAAGAGGGAAGAGGGACAAGCAGGAAGGGAAAAAACGGAAAGAAAAGGGGAAAGGGAAATCATGGAGAATTGTAAATAAACCTTCTGTAAATAGGGATGGAGGGAACAGAAGGGAGGGGAGGGTAGAGGGGGGAGAACCAAGAGACACCATGTACAGGTACAAAACAAACATGTTAAATGTGATCAATATACGGACAATGTACCAATACATGTTCTTGATTAAAAAAAAAAATTAAGGAAGTTCTTCCGAGGGAAAGAAAATGATAACTGATAGAAAACTCAACCTACACAAAGGAAGAGTTCCAAAAGTGAAAATCAGAGAGACAAATCAAATTTTCTCATTTTAAAAATTATTTAGAATAATAATGACTTGTAAAGAAAAAATAATAACAAGGTTGTCTTAGGCATTTTCCTCATCGCTGGTACAAAACGCGCCCCACCCACGACTTGAAGGAGTGTTTTATTTTGACTCCTTGATGCAGTCTATAGTCAGTGGGCTCCAAAGCAGAAACAGCATGACCGAGGGGCACAGTGAGGGCAGATGCTCGTGTTGTGGTGGCAGCAAGCAAAGAGGAAGCGAGGAGCCGGGGGAGAGGCCCACCCTTCCGGCACAGGCCCCCGGTGACCGGCCCCATCAGACCGGTACCCGCCTACTAACATGCACCTTCAGCTTTAAATTCCACGAGTGGTTGAATCTACTGATGAGTGTATCACTCCCGTGATCAAATCACCTTCCAACCTCTGAACACACGAGAATCTGGGGGGACATTTTAGATATAAACCCTAACAAGTATATTATGGGGTTTAAAACACTTACAGAGGTGTTGGGGGTATAGGCAAGTGCTAAAGAGTATGCTTCACAATTACAAGTCTCTAGGCGAACTCTCTAGCATCCCGGAAAAAAACCAGAAATAAAATATAAGGCAATAGCACATAGAATGAGATGGAAAAAGAAAGTGTACTCACTACATGTTAAATGCCATATTATTTAAGGATACACTTTGATGAAGATGCACAATGTAAACCCTAAAAGTGTTACTACAAAACTAAAGTGCATCAGTACAGCTAATAACCAACAATGAAGACAAATGGAATGCTGATAAATACACCAAATCCATCAGATGACAAGGATATGGGGGAAATGTAGGAAGCACAGTTGGAACAAACCAAATCTAATAGAAAGACGGTAGTTACATACACAATCATATCATCAATTACTTTAAATGCAAATAAAAGGTTGGTAAAGCTCTGCCTGTAGGCCAAACCCCGCCCGCTCTGTCTCTATAGACTCATACTGGAACTCAGCAATCATCCTTATCTGGTCAAGTGCTTTCTACATCCCCTTCCACACCGTGTGGTAAGTTCTAAGACAGATCTAAGACAACACTGCATGGCTGAAAAGCTTAAATTCTTTACTATGGCTCCTTACCAAAAACAGGAACTTCCAGACTGAATCAAAAGCAAGACTCACCTACATACTTCTTCCTACAAGAAATCTAATCTTGAAATGAATATTCCAGATAACATAAAAGTCAAAGTATGAAAAATACTACCATGCGAAGTCTCTTTAAGAATGCTGGACTGCGTTAATGTCGGCCACAGTCCACTGGAAGAAGGGCTGTTGTCAGTGATGAGAATAGCAGTTATGGAGAACGGGGTCAACTCATGAAGAAGGCACAACATTATTAGGACACAGTTCTCCTATGTAACCTGTAAGAGAACTATGAAGTACTTGGAGAAAAATCTAAAAATGAAAATAAGCTCATAGTATAAAAGATTTCTATACTCCTATCTATGCAACTGAAGGAATAAAAAGACAGAAAAATCATTGAGGACAAAGAAAATGTAACCAATGCTAATATTAACCTTTGGGACCTACCGTGAAGACCCCTCCATCCAAAGAGATGAGAATATATATATTTTTCATTTTCGTTTTTCATATAAATGACTCATTTCCAGAATAGATCATATATTGTTCCATCAAGTGTCTTATTAAATTTAAAATAATTAAAAGTTTGTTTTCTGATAAAGAAATTATATTAGAAATCAATAACAGAAAGATATTCAAAATATCCAAATATGTAGAGATTAAATAACACAGTTTTAGATAACATACCTGTCAAAAATCACAGAGAAATTGAAAACTATTTTGAACTTAATGAAAATAGAAAAAGTGGCATATCAAAGTTTTAGGATGTACCTAAAGCAATTTTCAGAGAAGTAATGATAGCTTTTAAAAGTTTCTATTAGAAAATAGGAGCTATAATGTCAATTAAACAATATCTACTTTAAGAAACTAGAAAAGGAAGAAAGTAAATTCAAATTGTCAGAGAAGGGAAAAACAAGATAAAAGGAGAAATGAGCAGAAAGGGGAAAAATATAGAAAATTTATATAACTAACATCTAGTTCCTTGAAATTCTAAAAAAAAGATTTAATCATAAATACATTTAGCAAGATAAGAAGTTAATTTTAAAAACAGTATTTCTATAAAGTGTATGGGAAGCTGACGCAGGAGGATCACCATGAGTTTGAGGCCAGCTTGGACTACATAGAGAGTTCTCAGCCAGCCTGAACTCCACAGCAAGACCCTGTCAAAAAAATTTTAAATGTTTTACCAAGGAACAAATGAAAATTGATGAAATTTCATCAAGTGATATACACAAACCTGTACGACACAAACCAAAAATCATTTCTTGGAGAACTGAAATAGATAAATGGACACATACACCACATTCAGGGATGGAAAGACTAAATGTTAATTCTTCCCCAAATAACTGGTAGATGCATTACAGTCCAAATCAAAATCCCAGCAGGCTTTATTTTATTTTGTTGTAGAAATTGACTAGTTTTTGCATTTTTATGGAAATGCAGAGGACTCAAAATAGGTAACATAATTGGGGGGGTGAAGTTGAAAGAGTCACACTACCTAATTTCCAGTTTCACTAGAAAGCGAAAGACTTGAACATAAAATTTAAAAATATAAAAACTCCCTCCTAGACCTGCGCTGTCCTACTGAATAGTCACTAGACATGTGGCTATTTAAATTAAACTAAATTTAAATTAAATTAAGAATTCAGTTCCTCAGCTGCCCCAGGCGCATTTCAAGTGTTCGGCAGGTATATGTGACTGTTGGCTACTAGCCTGAACATCACAAAAGACAAGTTTTCCATCAGTGCGAAATCTCTATTGAAGAGTGCTATTCTAGCAGGAACCAAATAAAAATTCACACTCTCAGGATGGACAAAGATGTCTTAAATAAGATATCAAAATCATTAAATAAAAAGATCATTAAATAAAAAATCATTAAATAAAAATCATTAAATAATAAAGATGTCAAAATCATTAAATAAAAATTGATAAACTTGTACTTTATAAAAAATTAAACATCTACTCTTTGAGGTACTTCATTCAGAAAACGAATATGAAAACCACATACTTAAAAAAAATTTGCAATTTATAACAAAGGCCTTGTATCCAGAAAACATAGTCGCTTATAAATAATATGCTTATATTCTCCTATGCACAGGAGAAATTAAAACATATCCCCTACAAACAATTATGAGTGAGTATTCATAGTAGTGTTATCAAGAACAGCCCCACAGTGGAAATAACCCACTAGTGCATAAAGAGGTAAATAAATAATCAAATGGAAATATAGCCATACAGAGGAATACTACCTGGCAATAAAAAATGAATCGACTATTGATAGGCACAAGATCATGAGTAAATCTCAAAACATATTACTGAATAAAGGAAGCCAAGTATGATTACGCTTGTGTGGAACTCTAGAAAAGAAATTTCACTCTACAGTGACAGAAAGCAGGTCAGGGATTGGCTGGGGCTGTGGAGTGAATTATCTATAGAAAGGTACGAGGAACCTTGAGGGGGTGACTAATTGTGGTTGTGGTTTCGTGGGTAGGTACGTGAATTTCTCAAAATCCATCAGAAGGTACACTTAAAGAGGGATATACTTTATTGCATATAAATTATGCCTCAATAAAGTTGATTTTTTAATAAAGTTCACCAGTTGTATTTATTAAATATATACAATAAAGAGAACTAAGTTTTGGTTTTAGTTTTAGGCTTTATATAATCAAGAAGAAAGAAAAGAGGAAAAGAGAAAATCAGGAGGCAGAAAAAATAGAATACAGATTTTTTTTTTAATTTCAGTTTATTTCAAAATTGTGAAATGGGAAGAAAGGAAAATAATTCTAATTTATGTGGATTTATTCATTTTTATTTGAAGTGTCTTTTGTGTAATCAGAAGTACAAAAGCATTGCCCTCGTTTTCCTTTCCCTTGAGTAATATTATGTAAAATTTTATTTCATTTCCCTTGAGTAACATTATGTAAAATAGGCATTTAGATAGATTTTCACATAAATGCATATTGGGGAAAGAATATTTCTTTGCCAATTTGCAGTGCAGAAATCAGATAATACTTAGCATAAAAGTTTATGTGGTTGAATACTTGTCTTTCATTTCCATGCCAAAGGGCAAGAATTTCTAATATTCAACAAACTTCCAAGTTCACTGGCAGTTTCTTGTGGAATGCAGAATTTGGCATCAGAAATCACATTACTCCACTGAAGATAACCTTGTCAAGCCTTCAGAGCGCCCGTATTAAGTTAGTAACACATGAGAAAAAAAAACAACTGTATTATGTTTTTCTTTAACAACATACATATTATTTCTTGTTACAAGCACCCCCTCTTTTTCCCAAACTGACCAGTTTTCTATCTAGTATCCATTGTTTTCAAAGCATTAAATTAGAATTGATATTTCAAATTCTTAAAACCTGTTCTAGTATTTGATATAAAACAATGTAGAATTTGGGAATGTTAACAAAGACATCACGGTACTGTTTGTTTTTCACAAATTTAACGATGGAAAAAAGTGAGTGAATCATTTTTATATAGAATCCATTTCATTCAAATAATAAAAATCAGTTCTGCCACAATCACAAAAGAAAGCGAATGTTTTATTTTCCTCTGTGGAGTGATTTGATGAGGGAATTTAGTGAGTGAATGCATGAAGAAGGAGTAATCATTTGCAAACTCCACCCAAAATAAATCCTGAGAATTCAGTTAGCTGCAATCAGCTCTCGGAAGGATGAGGCTCTACGACACCGCACAATCTCAGCCAAGTCGGATGGATTTATTCAGACAAAAACTCTTATCCGATAGTTCAGGAAGCCTGGAGCAGAGCAACAAGCTGGGACCCCACCAAAAGAAATTGCGGTGCCACAAGAGAGTGCACATCCAGATTGTCGCATAAAGACAGCTGTTCCCCGACTGGTCAGGTACCCACCGGCCTGGGGGATGGAGAAGGTGTCCTGGGAGCAAGGCTGCTACTCCGCGCTTTGCCCGCTAGTGGATGGGGGGACACGCAGAAGAAGAGAACCCAGCGACCACTCTCTCCGTCTTTCTTTTTCCTCCCTTTCTTCCTTTCTCTCCCTTTCTCTCTTTCCTTCTTTCTTTCCTTCTTTCTTTCTTTCTTTCTGTGCTGGGGACTGAACTCAGGGGCATAGTCCTCAGCTACCTCCACGGCCCTTTGAGACAGGGTCTCACTAAATCCCCAAGCTATGCAGGTGTGGCTCTAATCTTAATCCTTCTGCCTCAGCCTCCCAGAGTGCTAGGATTACAGGCTTGCACCACAACATCCTGCTACATTATATATTTTTAAATTACCACATTTAAAAACAATCTTCTGAGATACTGTTGCCAATCACTCCCCTTTCAGGTAGCAAGTCTGTCCAAATCTGGTAATAGTGAAGAACTTCTGGTTTCTAAATCTTCTTCTTCACATTCCCAGGAGATTGTAATAGAATAAACCAAACACCAGAAAGTAGTAATAATGACTGCTAATATTTAACAGGTATTTAACGATGTTCCAAATACCCTTCTAAGAATTTTACCTCATTAACTCAGTAACATCTTAAAATGATAGTCACCCTCATCACTTTCCTTTATATGATTTTATGTTAACAAATATGGCTGAAAACGAGTTTGAAATCAAGCCTTGGCAAGAGGTGTACTTTGAAACATTTTCGCACTATATGAGGCTTTCCTTTAACAAGTCACAGTCTTACGGGAGAGGCCAGTGAAGAACAATTGCAATACAGGGTTGAAAACACAAACTGTATAATGAGAGATTATGCAAGATTGTAATGGAACACTTGGGGGCAGTTCTCGGCCTGACCTGGGAGAGTTTTCAGAGTGAAACCTGCAAATGACATTCTGAAGGGGAGGAGAAAGGCAGGTCAAGAGCCACGTCTCCCTTTTAGACTCACGACTGAACTAGATCAAATGCAGGCCGTGAAGAGCTGCCAGATGAACGCGACCGTAGAGTGATTAATTGGCCTTCGGTCACCAACTAAACAATGTAGAGGAGCGCGGGCTATAGAGCCTGCCTGAGTTTCCTGAAGACTGCAGGCACCAACTTCGGAATCTAGAAGACCTGGGTTTGCATTCGAGATTCATCATTGTCTAGTCATGCGAAGATCGGTATTTTCATCTATAAAATGAAAATATCACTTATTCCTAAGAAATCTGTGAACACTAAAGAGGAACATTTTCTTTAAAGTCCCTAATAAATAGTAGCTGTTATAAAATCTGTGTTGTGACTTCTCAATGTGACTGTCCCACCTGAGAGAATTCAACAACAGTTCAGTGTTTCTTTCCCTCCAAGTTCTTAGAGGTCTTCAAACCTGCAAGGGGCCATTAACATTTCCTGGCGACAGACGACAGTGTTCAATTTTGACTGTCAGGATGTTACTGGAGACAGTGATAATTTCTTAAGCAAGTTTAAGCCTCTAAAATTTTAACTAGTATGTCTTAAAATGAATAACAGAACCATAGTATGATGTGGCAAAAAACGAATCAGAACCAGCTGCCTTTTTCGCACTTAGGTGCCACTTACTCCTACGGTGAGATCTTCCCCACTGGAATCTTGACAAGGCGTGAAGGAGCATTTGTCAGTTAGAATGGAAGCCAGACTGGGGCTGTCAGTGGGACTTAGAGAAGCTGAAAAGGAGAAGTAAGCTTTTTGTATTATTGAGTTACACATATTATCAGAAGAGATCCTTGAGCAGGACAATTGAAAATTATTTTAGATGGATCTAAAACTTTAAAGAAAATAATTTCAGGAAAAAAATTGTTTGGTTCTTTACCATCTTTCTTTTATCACCAACAATCATAATTTTTAACTATATTTTGTATTAAATATGCTAATTAACATTAACAATTTACATCTAAAAATGGAAAACTAACTAGCAAGATCTGTAATAAAAGCATTCTTCAACCCTTAAGTAGACTTTTTGTTTTCTTGAACCTCTAATTATAGAAGTAAAGTATGGGGGAATATTTCAGTCTTCCAACACATACGATTCATAAGGAAGGTCATCTTTGAATACACGGAGGCTCCATGGTGTCCAGAAAACCTGTTCGCTGCGACAAAACATCCAGCCACTGTTCTTTTTCATTCATTCTTCTCTAAAGATCAGAAGTGTATTTCCTGCTAGGTTTAAGCGTAAATTACCCTTGAGGATGTGCCCTTTCTAATGAGCCACTTCCTCCCTAGCAAGCTTCTCCTGTCCCTCTTGCCTCTTGATTATAAAAGGACTAAACGATTAATTTTTTTCCAAAGTACTGAGCAACTTTCAAAGGCTCAATTAGCCAATGAGTACTTTCTAACACAAAAACTTAATGAACTTTAAGATAATAAATTTCTGATGGTATTTCTGATATTACCTATAATACTTCTTTTAGTCGCTGTCAATTCTTGACTAGTTATTCAGAAGGCATAATTAATTACATTTCTTAATCTCTGGAGCAGGAACTCTTTCTGCTATTTCTGTTTTATTGTAGTGTCAGAGAAAGAAATTTCCCCTGAAGGTTAGCCACAACGTGGCATGTGAATTGAACATCATTACGCCAGTTCCATCTATTTGTAACCCTTCAGGTGAGCTCAGAGCTTTAAGAGTTTTGTTTTTTATCACTAAATTTGCCAGGAGGGGAAATATGGAGAGATCACTTAAAATAAACAGGGAAGTAAAATCTCTTATAAAAATTCACCTTATTTTTAGTTCTCAAAGAAGAGCCACATTCAACCAGGTCTTAGATTTGAATCCTTGTGGCTCCTTTCATTCCTGTGTAACCAGGAAAAATCTACACCTGAGTTTCTTTACTAAGTAAAATGCATAAAATTTGCATATTTAATACAGTCGATTCCAAGATGAATAAAATACTATTAAAGTTATGAATTCAGTTTGTCATTCCAAAAATGCCTAGAAGAGCTCACAGATGGAAAACATCAGGGTTTCAAATAAGAGTTTCTAAATCCGACCCCGAAGCTCACACTCATTTTCTCCTTGACTCCCCAACCCCTTCATCTCACTACTTAATCCTTAGAGCAAGGAAAATCCCATCGAAGGTTCTGCATTTCCTGAAGCAACCATTTAAAATTGTGAGGATTCGGCTCTACAGACTCCTACTAACTGTTTCTGGTTTAAGGGATTTGGTGTTTCCTCCTAAAATTTAGGTGTTCTGGGGAGATTGCAGTGTTTGCTTTCATCTGAAGCAGCTAATTTGATTTACTGAGCATTTCCAGCAATGACACCTATTACATGGACTCATCAAATGAGAGACTGCTTTGCTTTACTGTCACCGGAAGGAAGCTCCCCCATCACATTAAGACAAGTGCTGTTGACAAATGCCGCTGCACTTTTATCATTAGATGTTCCTGAAGGATCACAGCATGATACAATCACATTCTCCTGGATCCTCCAGCTCCCAACAGACGAGGAGCAGATGCACTTCGCTGCTGTAATCAGTAAAATGTGTGAGGAAGATTTGCGAGGGTGACTTCCAGCCCTCATCAGAGGTAGAGGCAGGTTGCTGACAGGTTTCGCCTTAGCTGAAGCCTGAAGTGGATTCTTCAGATCAAGAATCGCATTTCAGATCAAGATACTCAGTCTGAGCCTGCCAACGTTTTCAAGAGAAGCCCCTAAAAGATGAAGCCCTGAGACCTGTAAAAGAGCTTATCCCGTGTCCAACAGCCAGGCGCAAAGCCCCAAAAGTTTTGTTCAGACGTTTATTTCACGTTGCATAACAGTAAGCTGAACTTCAAGTCACTGAGGACTCGATTGTGGGTACACTGCGAATTTTAGTGGAACTCGTAAACTCATGGTCTTCTTTTCCATCTCCTCGGCCTCTGGCCTTGTCTCTGCTCTATTCATCGTTATCCTCAGCATGCTAATGTAACGACATTTAACTGGCTTCTCCACTTCCAATCTGCCCTGGTTGCATCTACTGTTCTCTGCAATCCAAATGATCTTCCACCTTAGAATGCAAATCTCCTCATGTTATTTCCTCATTAAATATTAAGAGTGTCTATTACCTCTTTTTTCCTATCATTTCTTTTCTCATCCACAGTATCACCACCAACAAATTTCTAAAACCTGAAAATACAGAATTATTGCCATGGAGCGATGTTCTCTGGCTCCAAAGCAGAGTTATTTCAGAGGAAGGCAAACCGATTACATTTGTTTGCCCAGGTGGAGCCCAAGTAAAGAAAATTTAAAAACAATTTAGATCATTTATTTTATCATGTAAGAGCTCTTGCTGCATTGTTTCTGTATGTTTTCATGTGGTCTTTACGAAATGAAAGAAAATGAGAATGTGGTTGTCAAAACAACAGAAAAGTAGAATGATGGTCTCTCATGAGATGTACACAGTTCAGTTATTTTTAAAATCAAACACATTATTTAATTTTCTCACATTGTTATTCGATGAGAACCACTTTGAAAAAAATAAGATATTAAAATATCCTGGGTGAACCAGAATAGTTTGTTCTACTCTTTAATGAAAACATAATGGTGAGGACAGTGGCTATGAAACTTTACAGTGTTCATTTTTTTAAAATATTAGTTATACTGAATGGTGCATTTCATTTTGACATATTCAAGCATGCATGCTTTTATCTTCTGTTCCCACTCTCCTCCCCTTCTCTTCCCCAATCCTTTCCTGTCTTCCGATGGTCATTTACGTCATCTCTTTCTGTAAAAGCTCTTGGGAAAGTCTAATGTACAGACAGGGTTGCAAAGCAGAGTAACTGAAACATTTTATTTTATAAATTAAAAAAAAATATACAGAGCAAGGAAATTATCAAATCCATCCAAGATTATATGCCACAAAACTATTTTTAAATTTATTATTTGCCAGAATAATTTGTTATAATTAATTGTACTTTGTCAAGAGGAGCTATAGACACTTTCCAGATTTGATTTTTTAATATTTTGAAATGGCAGATGAACTGAGGAGAAGATGGAAAAACCCTTTCTTTTGCTCAATTCTCACCTTATTTAGAATGATCCTTCCCTGGTCTATTTCTGTTATTTTGTTTAAAAAAAAAATCAAGATAGGACTTTGGGGAGATCCTGGGAATCAGACTCAGGGCCTTGCACTTGCTGGTGAAGCTCTCTGCCACTGAGTTAAATAGGAATTTTGCAATCTATATTCAAAATTCCTCTGTGACAATCTTCCATGGGGAAAGCAGAGCCATGGAATAATTTAGTGTGTTACCATTACAGTAATGTTCCTTACTTCAATGTATGATTTGGGGCAAAAAAAAAAAAACTCCATGGAACTTTTAAGATAAAGTTTGGCTAAAACATCCCAAGGAGAAATCTTTGCAGCCCAGTTTAACTAAGGGATGGGCTGATTTCTGAAAAGACTCAGGTTCGGCTCACGCTCCCCATCCTGCTCCACAGTCCGCAAAGACAAGGTTCTCGGAGCTTTGGGCACAGAAGTGCTGACCTCTTTGGTTGACATTTGATACAACCTGTTGTGCAAGGATTATGGTAGCAGGTCCTTTGACAATCTACTGCAATCACTAGAAAATGATAAAGAGAGCTTTCTGCCTCCTGTGCGCATAACACAGGTAAAATCCTGCCAATGGGCCACATCTCACTGGAGTAAGAATTTCTAGGAGTGAGCTTTGAGCATCTCCTTTGACAATCAAGTTATCAGTTGGAAGGGTTAAGCAAAGGTCCTCACCACAGTGTTTTAATAAATGGAATCATACAGGGTAAAGCAGACAAGCAAGTCATCAACATTTTAAAAACTTCAATTATGAATTAGGTATTCAACTTATGAAAATAATAATTTTTATTCCTTGGAATAAAAATGTTTTAAAGAAATAAACCTAAACATACTTTTAAAAAATGAGAAAACATTCCAGTTACAAATATATAGCGATAGCTTATATGACCAATGTAACAAGAAAAGGATAATACAGTAACCATAACTTGCATGGCAATATGTCAAAGAATACATTTATGGATTTTGCTGCCCTCTACTGGAGATCATGGAGTGAGTTCCAGCTCCATTTCCATTGAAAATGTCTTTATGATAAAGATTAATTTCCATTACAATTCAAAACACCGAGGACAAAATACAGTAACCCAAGATTATGCACTCCACAGTTTTTGTTTTGCTTTTTCCTAAATTGTCCCTACTTTTACACTTTGGACGAAGATGATCAAAATCTGGCAAAGAGAGTAATAACCTAGAATTATTTTTACCCTTAAGACTGAGAGTTTTGTTCTGATAGCAATGAATCAGATTAACTTTATTCAGGGTTAGGTACACGCATAAAAGTCTTGAAGTTTTTTCTCGGGGTTTTTGTTTTTGTTTTTGTTTTGGTGCTGGGGTTCGAACTTGGGGCCTTGTGCTTTTGAAGGTTTTTTTAATATTTCATTTTCGTAATTTGTGGATCCTTCATTGTCCATGTGGTTTTAGCAAATTATATGACCTTATGCCACTGATTAATTTGTTTCATCTCATTCAACCCTCTTCCTGCTATGAGCTAAGTACCATTAATACTCCCTGTTTAATGTAAAAAGAAATTTAAGCACAATGAGGGAAACATACTTTCTGAAGACTTGCAGTTAGAAACAGGAATTTGAGTGTAGGCAATACCATTACAGAAGTCATGTTCTTGAAGACACATAACACGGCTTGCATGTAACATGCTGTGGGTGGTCAGTCATGGTGGAAACATGTATTTGCAGCACAAAATCACTTTCTCATTCATTCTTAAAATTGATGTATTATGGGTGACTCTAAAATGTGTCCAAGGCAAAAATATGTTGGAACACAACATATGCCATGATAAATTATCAAAATATTTCATCTTGAGGCACTAATTTAAAAAAAATCTGAGAGAGTGAAAGTAAACGTGGTTTATATCCCTTAGATTTTATTGTTCTTAGAATTCTCCAAGCTTTTTCTAACCCTCCAGGCTTTGCTCATTTTTGTTATATGTACATGATTTCATTATGCACATGACTACTAGACTTTTTGTTCTCTATTTATATTCCTTTAGGGACATTTCCCTGCCATTTTTTGCATTAGTCAGCTTGGGCTCCCACGGCAAATATCACAGATGGAGAGGCACAAGAAACACAGTTTTATTTTTGCACAGTTCTAGAGGCTAGAAGTGGGAAATCAGGGTGGCCACAGGGCTGGGTTCCAGAGGGAGCCTGCGCCCAGGTGGCAGATATATCTGCTGCTTGTGTTCTCCTGTTCAGAGCAAAGAAGTGAGGTGGGAGGGAGGGCAAGCTTGTCCCCTTCCTATAAAGCAGCAAGTCCTATCCTATCTGCTGAGGATCCATCCTCATGAACTTATTTAATCTTAATTATCTCCTAAAAGCCCTAAAAGCCCTGTATCCAAATATACATACATTGAGGGCTGAGACTTCAACATATAAGTTTGGGGGAATACACGACTTTGTCCATGATGTCATCATAGCTTTCCATAGCATTTTTTTCATTGAATGTATTGGACTCACCTGTTTTCTTACCTGTGTCTCACTAGACGGAGTTCTCTGGGACTGTAGTCTAAATACATTGCCATTGTGTCCCTGACACTTAATGACTTTGTAAGAAATGCCAGTTGGACGAATGAAGGTACCAACCACCTTATTTTGCTTCATTACAAGGTCTTAGACATAAATCCCATAATTAGAACAGGCACAGTAAGATTGTTATGCCTAAGCAGAGAATTGGCACTTTGCTGGAGTTGAACATAAAAACAAGCTTTATGCTTATTCAGCTACTAAACTCCATGGACCTTAATCTCCTCGAGACCTCGCCGGCTGGTGGAAGGTGAAGGCAGGTGCTGCGCATGCTCACGTGAGCAGTCAAACTCAGCTTCTAAATTCTTATCTCAGATGAACCGATCATTCAAGAATGAGTAAACAAGCTAATAGATCATACCGACTGAGTAAATGATGATACGATTAAGGATAATGTACTCGACCCTCAGTTACAACTAAATATAAACAAAGACTACAATCAGGTTCATACGAAACTTTATTGTGCTCTGAATAACAAGCACTGTAACAAAATTTTAGGCACAACAAAGACAAAATATTTCAAATTCTGTTCTTACAAAAGCATTAAGTACAGTACACAAAGACTATTAGTAATATTTTAGTCTGCTAAAGATACAAAACATACTAGGATTTGTAGAATAACCGTTCCCCTCAACTACAGCACTTATTACCATTAGCTTCGCTACAATGAAAATATAACATATGTGAACATACACTTATAATAAGTGACATGGAAATGAAGGCGTACAGCAAATGCACCAATCGTTTAGCAAGTACCAAGTCTTTTTAGTACTTCCGAACATACATTTTTGAATCTATTGTATATTGAAAGATTTTTTTCTAAAATGTTTTTAATGTTAGATAATTTTGATCATCTTCAATATAAGGAATACTCTTTCTTAACATAATCATCAACCTGATTTTAGGGTTTCAAATGAAATTTTAAAAACACACTAATCTTATTCAGAGGTGATACTGGGAACAGTAACAACCAGCAGTTTGCTAATTCCAACCGGTAGACACAGATGCTGGAGTAAACGGCTCGCAGGGCAAGACCGACGTCCTCAGGATCGCTGGGAGGGCGGTTCCGGGGCTCACCCACCCGGGAGGGCAAATCTGCAGACGCCTAACTGCCTTCGGTAGAACGGCAGACTCCTGCGTCCAACCTACGTACATCTGCCCGCACACTTTACACAGTCATCTTAGGCTACTTACAATATCTAAGACAATGTGAATGATATGTAAATAGTTTTACGGTATCGTTTAGGGAATAATAACTAGGGGAAAGTCTGTGCATGTCTACTACAGACACAACTTTTTAAAAACATTTTTTAAACTCAGCAGTTGTTTGAATCTGCGGCTGCAGCACCCACAGTTGGAGAAGGCCAACCAACTGCATCATCTATCCCCGCTGAGAATCGGTCCTGATCTCCATTCCAGGGACCAGAAACTTTACAGCAAATGCAGACACACGAGCTATGAGACAGGCGACAGAAAATACATACAAATATGAACTTGAACTCAGATCTCAACTACATGCAGACTGGCTGTGAAGTATTTCACAGTGACTAAAATCAACTAGCTAACAGCCAAAGGTGGATTATTTTTGACTTTGATTAAAATGAATGGACCTAACAAGAAACCCTTGAGATTTAATTAATGCTACCAATCTCAAGGCTCCACGTTATTGAGGAGTCTTTAAAATCAGTATATGTGACCTTTTATATATTTTTTTCCTTCTGGAAAAAGAATAAAAATAAAAACACCGAGGTACTTTAGTTTTTTTCAAGGGATTACTGTTTATCTTCCTGAGATGCAAAAGACCACAAAGAAAAGCACCATGCCAGGTTGCTGAGTGAGGCAACAGACACTAATAGTTTGGTCCTTTTCTAAACGGATCTCTTCCGACGACGACACTGAGACACACGGAGGGATCGCAGATGCCAGGGGGGCCGGGCTGTCCTTGGATCCCGGGTTTCCCGTGATCCCCATCTTTGCCAGGGATACCTGGGTCTCCCGGCGGACCTTCTTTGCTTATTCCAGGAGGACCCTCTGGACCTAAGTTGGGACAGACATTAGCAATATATGAACAGAGAACTTTGGTCATTGACGCTCAAATAACTGGTTCTGCAAGAAATTCAACCTGAAAAGAAAAGCCCTCTTAAACATTCTACTCATTTGTATTCTTTCTCTTGCTAATTCTACATACTTTCCACTTTGAAAAGAATCATAAAAAAAGTGATCAATGATTTTTGTAAAAAACAAGCTAGGCTTATTAATATAGCAATTATAATACCAACTAAACCGAGCTAACAATTTGTGGCTTGTCTTAATTTATTTCTCGCTTTCGACCTGACTTTTGCCAATATTATGCTATATTAGCATGTGATATATAGGGAAGCCAAAGCTCTTATGAAGTCATTTTGTACCATATTTACAGTAAAAATGGTTATTTCCATTATATTACTTAGATTCCATGGCTAAATACATTATCACTATCATAATAGAAATCATTACAGGTGTTAAAGCAGTATTTTGTCAACTTTACCTGGTTAGCTCTATTAACATGCTCAAAGGAAGGTAATTTAATTTAGGATGATAATCTTAAAGTTTAAAAATTGATGATTCAAACAAAAACAAAATATTCAGATTTGAGGACAGAGTAGAGTCATTTGGAGTATCCTTACTACTCCCTACTATTATTACTGCTAGGTCCCACTAGTAAATATTTATCTAGCACTAAAGCATGATTGTAGGTATTGTTTTAGGTGTTGGAGAGAAACAATATTAAATCACTTGATCCACTCAAAGCTTCATGACTTACCTAAAATAATCCAAACAATTACTGAAAACATGACTACGACTGCTACAATCAGGAAAACTGAGTCACGGCCAAACTGGATAGCACCGCAAGCAGAAGTTACTTAGGGCTTCCCATTATTCTCATGTTTGACTCTCAGAGAAAAGCATTATTCTGCTTCCTCAAGAGTCACAAAGATGAAGCAACGTCATACTCTAGACAGGCAGGGAGACGAGAACCACCCCTGACCACAGAGAGCTACAGATTAGCCTACAAGGTAAGCAAGGGATAATCCTAAATCATTCACAAAGATGATACAGGAAAAATTGCAGTCGCTCAACCTCAGTATTTTAAATGTGAATCACTCAAAAAGGAAATATATGTCTTGGTTTCAAATTATTTGACATAGATTTTTGAAGATTTTGCTTAAGCAAAATGTGTAACAGCAAGACATGTTGGTGCTTGGGAGGCTGATACACGAACACTGCTTGACCCGGGAGTGAGACCAGTCTGGGCAACTTAGAGAGACAACAATAACAAGAAAAACCAACCACAACACTTACCGGGGGGACCAGGAGGACCTTGCTCTCCAGGATACCCAAACCCTTGGTTCCCCTTTGCCCCATTTTTTCCTGGTAGGCCTGTGGAATACCAAACATTTGAGTAAGCTGACTTGCCTGTGAAAATCACTGGATCCTAGACTATAGCAAAGTCGTTAATAGAAACATTGAGAGAAGAGTAAATATGTTTAAAAAGTATCTTATCATCAATTTTTTAATACTGATGTGAAACAATTTTTGAGAAAAAATTTCTAAATTTACCAGTGGTCTCTCAATGAAAGACATAACTGAATTAAATATTTAAAAAGACAATGATTACATACCATTAGTCTTTTATGAAAATTGTAGTTGTTCTTTTATTACTTTCGTGAAACATCTGAATTGTTCATATAGAATTTAAAAAGGAAGAATCATCAAGCAATATTTTACATAAAATCTCAGGAGCAAAGAAGAGTAATTGCAAGCTATTAGAAGTTTGTTTACAAAACAATTATTCTTAAAATAGAAGATAATTTTGTATAAAGTAATGGTACAGAAAGTTATTGAAATGAAATGAAAGAAAATAGTCTGTAGTTTTCAATATAAAGACTTTTTAGAAGCAAATAAAATTTCTGAATGTATGTCGACTTCTGTAACTTCACATGCTCATAATTTTAACCTCTGCTTGAGAATATTACTTCAAGAAAATAGAATAATTGTTTTTTTACTCAGCTGAAAAATTATTTAAATGACTGAGGAAAAAAAATAAAAAAAAAAAAAAAAATAAATGACTGAGGATTTTTAAAAAAACTTTTTTGTCATGAAAACAAAGATGAACTTTTGTCTGCTAAACGAACATAGGGTACATATACAAAAAGTGTCATTTTTGTTAACTTGCTCATTCAAACACATTGATTACCTTTCAGTCCTCTGGCACCTGGACGTCCAGGAGCACCCATTAATCCAGGGACACCGTCCCTTCCTGGCACACCCGGAAATCCTCGGGGACCTTCAGGACCTGTGGGACCAGGTGGGCCAGGAATACCAGGGGAGCCACGTTGCAGCTGGCAATGAGCACAATTCTGAATTCTCTCACTCTGCAGGAAGACTGGTAGCTGGGCTTTAAAAACAAAGAAGGGGGCTGGGGACTTAGCTCAGTGGTTAGAGCGCGTGCCTAGCAAGCACAAGGCCCTGAGTTCGATCCCAGGCGCAAAAAAATAAATAAATAAAAATTTAAAAAAACAAAGACACTCCACTTCTTATGTTTAAGTGATAAGGCATAGTTAATAATATGTCTCATCATTTTTAAATATGTAGAAAAAATCTATGATCACTGCATATGTCCAGATCTTTTGGCCAATAATTTTTTTCTAGGCTTACACAAAATAGTCATTGCTTTGTGCAATAATTTTATTACAGCAATTACTTAGAGGGAGAAAGTGCAAGTGTCTCTGAAAAGAAATTGATAAATTATAGCAATCCATATTTATGAATTAAATTATCAAGGTTATATTACAAAAATTAATCAATGGTGGAACAATGATCAATTGCTTTATTAAATAATTACAAGAGTAAATATAATACTCTATCTTTATAAAAACATTTATCCAAAAAACCAGATAGTGGCTTATAAATGTTTATTTTATTCTTTATACTTTGAAAAGGTTATGAAAAGCTCTGTTTGATACTCACTTCTTAGTACATCAATGCAAACTTGTCGAATAAATTGTTCTGAAAATTCTCTGCCCTGTATCAAATTATGAGGCGTTATTATACGTAGAAACAGAGCAAAAGACAATTGAAATATGAAAAAGTGAAAGAAGCAGAGTACATACGGGCTTTCCATCCACTCCGGGGGGTCCCTGAGGACCTGGTGCCCCAGGTAGTCCCTGGAGACCAGCAGGCCCCATTATGCCATCCATCCCAGAGTCTCCTTTCGGTCCAGGGGCACCTCTAATACCAGGTTCTCCTTTTTCACCTCTCTAAAGTTAGAATACATATTTACCAGTCCTACTTACATATTTCAGAAAGTATAATTGCATCATGAAACTCCTTAAGGATATAAATAAAAATAAATACACACATATATACAAGATTTATAGGAATAAATGGGCAATTCCATCATTGACCTGGAAGGAGACTTCCTATTAGCTAAACTGTCCTTTATCCATCCACCCAGCCAGCCGGCCGACAGACATCTGCTCTTCACTGAGTGCATCGTACAGTGCTGGAGATACACTAGTGATACACCACGGTCCTATTTCCAAGGAGCTTGCATTCTAGGATAAATCCATTCTACTGGATTTAAAATATATTACTCTTTTAAGGAAAATGAAAAAATCAGATTTTCCTCAGAATACAGAAATGTACAATATTCTTCATTGAAAAATATGCAGAAAAATGTGCAGAAAAATGCAGCACCCAGTTGAGAAGAACCAATAATACTGGCAAATATATATTTCATATCTGATGAAGTATAAATATCCGTATTTTAAAAATCACTAACTAGAATCACTAAAAATCACTAATTAGTAACTCCTACTGAAGAACAGGTAAGATATTTCCTGTTTAAAACACCAAAAGTTAGATTTATACAGTACAGAAAACTTACACAACAGGGAGTGAGCAAAGGGAGAGTCACACGTGAAGAAACATACCTCCCCTTTCACACCTTGATGCCCCTGAATTCCCTGTGAGAAATAAGAGAAAAAACTGTAATAAATATGCAAGCTACAGTATTAGTAATCTGGCACACAACTTTTATCACACATTTAACTTTAGTTCAAACTCTAATTGCCAAGTTTAGAAATTATGGATGGAATTCATATCAGAAATATAAGAAAATGTTTTTAACTGTTTTAAAGAAGGCTAATGCCAAAAATGTGTTGTCCAGATAAATTTTAATTTGTGTAACTGTGTCGTTATCAAATAAAATTTTTCTGTGTTGCAGGTCAAACCATGCAGATTAGAATGTCATTATACTGGATTTAAAACATATCACTAGTTTAAGGAAAATGAAAAAACCAGACTAAGTAGAGGGTATATTTACTCTTTTATTCTATGATTAAAACAAGCAGTCCTAATTTCCCAAGCTCATGTACCTGAACTAAATTTTGATTGAGCACTATTTATAAAGGATGATTTTACAGCTTAAAAGTGATTAATTAGAGAGAAAGTACTCTTCCTGTGGGCAAACTACTCATTGCAGGTAATTAAGAGATTAGAGACATAGTATTATGTAAAAATAAGTATTTTCCCCAATGGTATAAACACTAGGGAGCCCATACATGAAGCTCATTCATCAATGTAATTACCAGATACAGCTAGTTGGATCAGTGAAAAATTTTCCCTCTTATCTCTTATCTATTCTTGTCTACTTCTCATATTTATTTTAAAGACATATGATAGGAAAAGAATTATAATTTACTATGTTTAAAATTTATTGTACACTTAAACTCTAAAATCACTCTTAGTCAAGGAAACACATACGTGTGGTGTTTCTTAATTCAATGTTAAAATTAAAAATTGTTATTAAACAATTAAACATAAAGTTTAATATAGAACATTTCACATAATTATAATTGAGTTGGGGTATATCTTTTGATTTTCAGGGCTTTGAAACATGGATATCCAGATTATAGAAAAGGAACAATTAGGAAAAACTAGTGTCACAAAAAGGTAGATCCTCCTATTAAAACATGAGCATAATTATACCAAATATTTAGTTTTCATACAAAAATCTATTACAGGTTGAGTATCTCTAATCTGAAAATTTGAAATCTGAAATGTTTCGAAATCTGAAATTTGTCAGTGTTTAACATGAGGCCATAAGTAGAAAAGTCCATATCTGATCTTATATGTAAAACTGTGTTTTATGAACAAATTTACTTAAAATATTCCATAAAATGAGTTCTGTGTAAGAGGTAAATCGCCTCCATGTCAAGCCTCCAGGCCGGGAGTCTAAGGTGTTATGAAACAAAAATGAATTTCATGCTTAAACTTGAGTCCCATTCGGGGGCTGGGGGTACAAATATTCCAACTTTTTTACAGCTCTGAAATACATTTGGTTCCAAGCACTTCAGCTAAGGGATACTCAATCTGTTGTGAGTAAAACACTCTTGGTAAGGTGATTCTTTAAATATGGAGGTTTATTTCTGAAGAAATGCAGAGGTGAATCCTCGCAGGCACGAACCGACAACTGGACCAAGGTAAGAAGAAAGATAAAACAGTAAGTTCTCAGGATGAGAAATGAATTAGAGCTGAAACTGGAAACAGCTGTCATCTGAGAATCCATTACGATGACTTCCTGAGGGAAACATTCACTTGGACTCCACTCACAAGACGAAGTCCAAGAAAATATGGCCTTAGCAGATAACGACTAAGATAGACAGGTAACCAAGACGGTTTATGCCAAGAGACCGGGATGCACTCCGACCCTCGGGTGCTCGACCGGGACTCAGTTCCTCACTGTGGGAAGTGTGGCTTGCAACAAAGCCAGGGTAGAAGCTTTTCAAGGAACCCAAATTCAATCTCAGGAGAGCGGAATATTTTTCTCGAGAAGCGAGGAAGAAAACACACTTTAGTGGGACTTTGGAAGAAGAATCATTCTGAAACCAGTCAGCTTACTGAGTCTGAGCTCAAATTTAAAGCACATGTCCTCACAGAGAGTTATTGTTACAATAGTCTGGTGCAGGGCCTGAGTTGTAGAGACTGGACGGATAAGGAGTGGACGCCCTATGAGAATAGCTATTTAAAGATATTGTGTGATTAATTTAAGAAAACTGAGGCAATCGTTTTGTCTTGCTAGGGAGAATACAGATAAAGTTGGTTGTGTCATTGATTGGGTTTGAGTCAAGTTGAGGACCACAAAACTTAAAAGACATTTTTTACTGAACATGACTTCACATAGTTAAATTAAATTCATTTCTCCTTTCTTGGTGACTTTTGCTCCTATCATTAGCTTTTAAATTCTCAACTCCTTACTATCTGGCACTGTCCTCCATTCTACATCACAGACAATGCCTGGGGCCATATGCTTACAAATACTCAGCCCTACAGGCTGTCATATCTGTCCTATAGTCTTCCCTGTGAGGGACCCAGACACCTCTTTCCCTGGAGACATCGCTACAGTTTTATGCCCAGAGCCACGGTAATTGCTCAATCTTTTTCCCACCCAAACTCACAGCAAGAGGTCCACCCCTGAGGAGAATTTACATACAACACAAACCAAGCTGGACCAAGCTCAATACTCTGAAGCTACAGAAAACATGAGCATTGATTGCCTCTGTGCCTTTGGCTTGGGCTGGACTTAGATGCCACGTGGCAATCTCTCTAAGACATTACCCAATAGGAGAGTTTAGTCAGGGGAGAAGGACAACAACCTTATTATATGTCTGTTTCACAACACAGTCCCTCAGGACAGCATTTTTGTAACTCTGGAGAATAGTAAATTATATCTTTGAACAAACTAAAGGGAAACAAGTACATTCCTTCACTATATGTGGCCCCGACTGTTCACAGTTTGAGACAAAAATCAAGATTAAACAGCAGATTTGGAGATGTTTGCTGCTGCTGCCTCTGACCAGTAACTAAGAAATGGGCAAGAAATTTTACTTTGAATCTCTTCCTTGGCCAGAAGAAAGCACTGAAAACCAAAATTCAGAGCCACCAATGCTGTCAGTATTGGAAAATGAAAATATCAAGCAAAGAAAACCATTATTATTACCATCATCTAGCGTTTCCATCTTTGTATGCTTAAAATGTATGACCAATCTACCTTCTCTCCACATATTTTTATTTAAAAGTAACTTTCAGTATGGCCCACTTAAATGAAATAAATGATTATTTCACTTTTTTATCAAAGACAAAATAAAAATACCTGTTGCCCTGGAATTCCTTGTCTTCCAGTTTCTCCCTTTTGACCCTTTAAAATTTAATAAGCATTATTGATTAGTCTGTACACACACAGTACAATCAAATACACAGTTTAAATTATGTATTATCCTGAAGTCTCCAATGAGTATCACAAAAGCAGTGATGCAAATATGTAAATTAAATGAGAAAGTCACTCAGAGAAGAAAAAAAGAAGCAAGAAGAAAGTCAATCTAATTTTATAGTTAAGTAACAAACTACTGACTTCCGGGGAAAATGTAAATAATTTCAGACAATGTCTGCCCAGTCCATATGAATAGCATAAAAATAGTTTTAAAATCCAATAGATGTAGACACTTCAATAATTTAAATGATGTAAATTATGTTCAATGTTGAAGTTTTACATTTTTCCTTTAAAATTAAAAATATTATATCAGTAAGAAAACACCTGAATGAAGATCTTTAAATCAGGACACTAATAAAAGAGATCATTGTTGCTTTCAAATTACCTATTCTGTGACAGGAAAGAGAAAATTTAAAGCAAAAATGAGAAAATATTGTCAGGTAAGTATACAGTGTAAAATTAAATATCTGGGCTGGACACTGATGGAACACAGGAAGGGCATCTGACAGAGGGGCCAGGGAGGTGATGGCCTTGGAGGCTGATTCAGAGCTGGCCATCTAGGAGAGGACAGACCAGAGTACCAGGGAGGTCAGGCCCAGGGTACAGGCAAGTAGCTCCTTTGGGCTAAAGAGCGGAAGAGTAGATAAGAGTGAGCAGGCAGTGTGGCAGGAAGTAGCACCAGAGGAGCAGAGTAAGTCAAGCCAGCAGACGCGTCATGAGTTGGAATATTGTCAATGTTATGAGCAGCATGAAAGCGTTTTTAGGCAAATGCATGGCTTGGCCATTCATATTGCCCAAAGTATGGGGGAAAGAAAGCAGACTGGACTCAGGAGATCGATTAGGAAAATACTGCACAAAACTAGAACCCCCAGCAAGAAATGAGTGGGTCAGCGAGGCCAGGGAGAAGGAGCCAGGTTAAAGAGATGTTTAAAACCAACGGAATGACCGGATGTGAAGTAAGAGAAAGACACCAGATTTTAGGATGACCCCTAAGACAGGGTGAGGCGATAGTGCCAAATTACTGTGTTAAAGAATATATGAGTTGGAACTGGGTTTGGGGGAAAAGATGATAAGTTCAATCTGGACGTGTTGAATTTGAGTCAATTTGAAGCATCCAAATGTAATACCAAGATGGACACTGGAACACATGAGTGTGGAGCTCATAAACACTCAACATTTACTTTGCTTCTAACTACAAGATTAACTTGAAGTAATTGTATTATAAAGCTACTTTAAGATTTTTAAGAAAAAAAGTCTGATACATAACTGAATTTTGTCACACCACTCTAAAAGATTTCATACATGTCATGAATAAACTCACGCATAGAGACTGTTGAGGCTATAAACTTAGCAGATTTGTATTATTATCACTTCAAGTTATTCCCATATTTCCATGATTTCATATTTATGAAATGTTTCAAAGTGTTTTTATTTCAACTTTAAGTTTATTGTGCATAGCAAAGCTCAGCCAATAACTGGGCTCTATAATCCTAAAACCATTATTAAAATACTGTATGGAAATTATATTTGTGATTTATGACTGGAAAACCTTTTTAATTTTAAAATTTGTAAGATTGAAAGTCCAACAGATATAATTTATTGTAGATAAGCACATAAATGACTCAGTTAATGGTTTCCTATCCATGGGTCACTATTCAGTTAAAGAAAAAACCCCATTCTACAGTTGTTTGAATTAGCTGCAGTGAAACTTCCCTTGTCCTCCAAAGTAGCAGCATAGCTCTACTGGCCTTTGTTGCTAAGACACCCAAAACTCAGTGCCTTTCGAAATCACCCTAGGGTTTCCTCAGCATAATATAATTTTCTGGTATAATTCTTCCTCCATGTAATAGTTTGAGCAAGCTCTATATTTGATACTGACAATTTCTTATCAATTTTTTTTTGCTATAAGCCATTTCAAGTCATGGTTGGAAATATGTACACTATAAATATATAAATAGATAAGAGAAATATGTAATCAAATTAAAATCTTTACTTTGTTGAACCATTTAGTTCTCAAGTTTTCTATGACAATGAAATGGTAAAGAACCTTGAGGTTAGATCTGCTGTTGTCTGAAAAACTCAGTGGCAAAAGGAAAAAGAAAAGATTTAACAATTAGTATTAATGGTGAAATAGGAAGAAATTGGAAAATCCACGTAAGAATAAAAGAACAAAGCCCGTATTTTGCTAAGCCAAAACAAAATCAACACAAAATAAGCAAAACAACATACCTGAATTCCTTTTTCCCCTTGATTTCCTTTGTCCCCCTGGAAAAAAGCAGCAAATGTGTATCATGATACAGTATGTTCAGTATCCTTTCAAATAAGTGTGTTTTTCTTCAGCAAAGAATATAAGCTGTTATACGATTTCCACAAGTGCCCGTATACACAGAAGTTGACTTCTAACATAGTAACTGGGCAGATAGTAGAAGCATACTATGCCATTATGGTATTCTAAAGGAGCTGTTGTCTGGTCCTACTTTATATTTTGAAGTGTCAACTGTTCAGAAAAATTTATAATAAGATTAAGACCTGCTGGTCTCATTTCAAGACAGGTGTAACTGATTTTCTGAGTGTTTAACATCTGAGGCTTGGAAATTAAAGTTAAGGAATATAACAGTGCTAAAAGGATAGCCAAGTTTTTAGCTCTTGCCCTCCAAGATCATCCAGGACAGAATAGCATCATTCTGAAAGGGCCCTAAAACACCAATGAGTCATCAAGAGGGACCGTTGGGCCCTAAAGGACAGCAGTCAAACAATGTGTATTTTGCAAAAAGGAGGGTCACTAAAGAAAGGATCATGCCATACTTTCAAGGAAAGCCACATGGTCAAGCAAGACTGTGACCTATCCCGGCAAATGATACAAGTAGAATTAAAAATTAAAGAAGCTAAGAGGCTCTTCCCATGGCCCAAAAGTAACCCACAAGGAGCTAACTGACTAGATAGATAGATAGATAGATAGATAGATAGATAGATAGATAGACAGACAGATTAATTTTGATTAATATATGTCTGACTTTGACTTCATTTTAAACACCCAGCAGGAAAGTATAACTAAAACAGAGTAGATGATAATAATATGAAAATGGAAGAAACTAGACTAACTATAAAAGGGACTTCAAACACTGCACCAGTGACTACTGGCAGTCTCCAGCTCCATTTATTAACATTTTAATCTACAACCACAAGAAGTCATGATTCCCAGTCTTACTAGCTCTTCCAAAACTGTGTCTTTCAGCCTCTCTTAGTGTATTGAGATCATGCTATTACCCTTGTGGCATAAATCAATTATCTGTTACCCAACCCAGTCTTCATATACAAATATTATCTAAAGCTGGCCATTACAAAAGGTTTTCAAGTCCACAGAACAAGGCTGGATTCCAGGTTCTGATCCCTGTAGTAAGAACTTTGATGACCCAGGGGTCATATAGAAACACAGATATCTTCATTTAGTGTATTCTTTGATCATTCATATGATTAAAATAGGAGGAAATTGTATTTCTTATTGAAAAACAAGGAAGAATATATATGCTCTTAAACTCTACTTGTTGTACGTGCATCAACACCTCAAAATTAATAAAGGTTAACATTAAAGACAAAGGCTTCTGTCAAATGCTGCCTAGTTTTGTCTGACTTCTACCACTTTTTGGAGCCACTATTCACCAATATCCTACTTTTATTTTTGGCTCCTGCTTATTTAATACAGTTATAAAATGAAGCTTAAGCACAATGTCCTAATCCTGGTTTACATACAATCAAAGAATGATGGTTCATCAAACAACAAAGCCATCTTGCTTTGTCTCCTTTCTATCAGTTGAGTGAGACTTTTGATCCCTGGATTTCAGCAGGGTCAACCTCCCGTCAGCCCCTACGGCCTGAAGCAGCAATAAGGAGATGGACCTTCAGCTCCCTCAATCCTTTAAGAGTAAAAGATCAAAGTCTTCAGGGCAGTGGTGGAAAGGGAAAGATGTAGAATACAAGAAATAAAGATAGGTAGAAAAGAAGCAAGGAAAATAATAATTCATAAATTGTTCTTTGAAGGCTACCACTTTAAAACACAATAAAAGTAATCCAAGCTTATCCATATCTATATTCCCCAAGGATTATTTACACTTCATTTCCTCCAGGCCTATCACTCCCCAAATCCCTTAAAGATACTATAGGTCAATAAATTAGTTTAGTTGATAAAGGACAGAAAGGTGACCTGAAAATCGAGAAACAGATTCAAAGTTTCAAGGAATATTTTTAGAGAAAATATCTTAGATCACCTATTTTAAACAAACAAACAAACAAAAAAAAACCAACAACAAACAGAAAATAAACTGGGGCCCTGTTTTTCTCCTGTAAAATGACCCGTTATTCTTCCAACTGTGTATGGGACATTACTTTTCTACAGTGAACCATTATAGTTTCAAAAATTCTACATATTTCCACTACCAAAAACACATGAATATCCTCGCCTCCCGACTATAATGCATCTCTCTCTCTTGAGGACCCATACTCCGTTTTCTTTGAGGGTGTACTTTAAATTCCACCTAATAAATCCCTGTATGCCTCCTTGGAAAAAAGGGGAAAATCTCTTGTGCTCCTACATTCAAAAGCTAATTTCCCACAATCTCTGTTTCGCCAGGAAGAACACTTCTCTATATTGTTCGCCATCTGAGGTTAAACAAAATAACAAAAGAAGGCTTGTTTTGAGAAACATTGTTTCATAAAATCAAACTGAAAATCTTCCATTAAGCTAATAGTAGCCACAAGTTTATAGGAAACAATGACAAAGTAAAACGCAATGTTGTTTAAATGATATTTTAGAGGACATGTGCTTAAAGATGGGCTTTTGAAGGAAAATTCATCTTCCATAATAATAAGTTTCATAGAATTTCTCAACTAGAAGGGAAATAAGAGACCAACTACTACATATCCTCATTTTTACAGATAGGAAACTGCTGATGAGGAAAGGTAAGTACTTAGCCAAATCTCCTTTCTGCACCACCATGCCATTTAATCAGAGTAAAACTTCACATTTACAGCAAGTTTTCTTTTAAATGACAAGTTTTTTAATAAGAAAATTCTCTTAATCCCAATCATATTTTCACAGTACATTTCTCTAACATTCACTAACACTAACGTTTAATTGCTGCTATGAAGGGTCATACCTATCTGACCAAGTGCCGCTTCCTGATTATCAGGGCAGAAGGGTCAAGAATCATACCCACAATATAAATAAAGAGCAAAATAAAAGATTACTGGAAACAGGCTGGTAGATCGTTTGCAAAAGGGAAAGGGACCAAGACATAGGAGGATGGGCTAGGGAGGGGGAGATAATGGGTTATGTACATGTACCAGTTCCACACGATGAATGTAATTATTAGGTACCACAAACATGTACTAGTAATATTAATTATTTTAAAAAGGAATTGCTAAGTCTCGGGAACAACCTCAATGCCCAACAACTAATGAATGGCTAAAGAAGATGTGGTTTTTCTACACAATGGAGTACTACTCTACCACAAAAAAGGATAAACTAGAGATATTTGTAGGTAAATGGATGCACCTTGAGAACATACTCTTAAGTGAAATAAATCAGACACTCATGAGTACACACCAAACTGTTTCTCTGATACAAGAAACTGTAAGTGTCAATAAAGACAAAGAGGTATAATAGATATTATGCAAAAAAAAAAAAGATAGTATTCAAAAGAGAGGAGAACCAGATAGGGAGAAAGGGGGAAAAGAAAGAAGGGAAAAAGAAAAGAAAGAAGAAAAGGAAAAATGTTAAAATGTAAATAAACCTGCAGTAAATAGGGAAGGGAGGGGGTAAATAGGGCTGGGGAAGTGGGGGGAAACCAAGATGTATCAGGTACAGGTACAAATTAACTATGATGAATGTGATCACTATGTATACAATGTACCAATGCATGTTCTTAGTAAATAAAATTTTAAAAATTTAAAAAAGGAATCACACTACGTGTAACAATCTAGAGGCAAATTACATAATACATGGGGGACAGAAAAGTGAAATAGTAGAAAACTGAAACAGCAGGGAAATGAAGATGGAGAAGTAGCAGTTTACACCCTCTCCAGAATAGTAGCTAGCAGGATGACTTTTAACCTGAACTGTAGGGCATTATTTGTTGTTAAGTCCTTCCCAGTAATTAATGGCATTTATAAGTTACAGCTCAAGTGTCCTTTACTTAGCAAAGCAGGTTCCGGGGAGGTACGTAATGCTGCAGACATAACCAAAACATTTTAAACATGCATATATATTTTGTATGTCAAACTGTTTAATTTTCAATGAGCTTCCAGGTAATATAGCTGTTTCATAAATAGGAACTTCATGATCAAAAATTCTAGGTGTAATTTTTATTCTTTCAGAATTGTGTCTTGATTTTAGTAACACGTGGTATTCGTATTTTGGTTAAGAGTTTCCGATATTGAATAAAAACAAATCTCGGCTCATTTGTATTGACTGCAACAAAATTAAATTTACAGGGCATTATTTAACTGTATGTTTATATATTCTCTGATCCACATGCATCCCTCTTTCTAGGCCTTCACCTAGAAGACAATTCCTACACAAAAATACAAAAGATTCCGGAGCTACTATAATTGGGCTGAAGAAGTGAACATACACCAAGTCTAGACGGTGGCATGTCACTATAAATATAACCATTCCTAGTATGCTAATTCCAAAAAATGAAAACTTATATGCGATGTCTGATTAAAAATGACTTATCTGCTAAACGATGCATACCGTTTTCCCTTGAATCCCAGGTAAGCCCATGTATCCCGGCTCTCCCGGCAGACCCCTCGATCCTGGTTCTCCCTAGGGAACACAGAAATTCCAAAAAGATCACAGATTTTTCACAGATGCTGAAAAATGCCCCGTTTTTGTCTGTATATAATACCTCAGATTTAAAATACATGGTTCAAGTTTGGTTGTCATTTAGAGTTATAATCATAGAAACTGTAAAAGATGAAAGTTTATTAGAATCTCCATAAATTTTTCTGTATTTTCTCTATTTTTTCCAGTTGAAAAATTCTGATAGAATTCATATCTTAAATTTTTATAAATGTGTGGTATTTTGTTATACTTTATAACTAGTCTGATGAAGTAAATAATTGTTTAGTCAGTAAAATAAGCATCCCTTTCTGTTTGTCTATTTGCTAACACTTTCTTTTCTCCTTAAAACTAATTTTTTCACGTTCCTGCCTTAAAAAAAAACCTTGTTACAAAACTAAGAAATATGTCATAAAAATTATTGAAAGTCTCATTATCCATTATTATTTCATTATATGTTTTCTAACAAACACATACACGCAATTTAATCAAGAAAATGTGCTCACTATATAATGCTTTTTAATCTTATAAAGTTCTTTACATGACATTAATATATTTTCACAAAATGATTTTTAATTACAGAAGAATATTCAACTGTTTTATTAATTAAAATTCCTATTGTTTTACTTTACAATTTTCAGTTTTTATTTTCACAAATAATGTTGGCACCCACATTCTTGTAGTTCACTTTATGCTGGTTCATATTTACTTTTCATAAACATGTAATATTACTGTCTTACAGATAAGTAAATTTTTGAGCTGTTTCCAGTGCAGAGAATACTACATGAGTTATCTTAACTCAATTTCCCTACTCTCCATTCTCCTGTAGGGATTTTCTTTTCTGAATAAAAAAATGGTTTTTTGAAAGCATCGACAATATTCAGGATATATACGTAAGAGATGAAACATAATATTGACGGTGTGCTCCTAGAGAATACATAATACTACAGAATATATTCAAATTAGTTTACATCCTTAAGCATTTCTAGAAAACTCAAGGCAGAGAATATGTCATATTTTTAGTCCTCAATAACACAGTATCTAAAAGGAAAAAAGTAACCCTGAATTGACCATTTCTTTTCATGTATCTTAATTTTTTCATACAGGTAATCCTTAATTTCATCTATTTTTTCTTACAGGAATCAGAATGATAGTTTTCTTAAGTAACGAAGGGAGCATAGGCTGTAATTCTCTCGTAGTGTCTCCAGCACATGCAACAACACTGACCTTGAGCCCAGAAGCTCCAGGCGGCCCTTGAAGTCCAGGTTCGCCTTTGCTCCCCTGCCAATGAACCAAAATCATGTGAATTTTAAAAAAAAAATTAGTTGCAATATATCCGATGCAGACACATATGGGAATCATTTTCAATAATGTTTACATTTTCACCTTTCCAATTGTTTGAAAGTTAGACTCTATATATCAAAGCTCTGTATTTAGAAAAACTCTGAAGAGTTTTAAGAAACTGAGTCTGCACATTGATAAACTCTCTAAAACTCAGTGTGAAAGCTGGTGCCTCCCAGTAAAAGTAAGAGAGACGAGATGGAAATCTGCAGCGATTGGCACCAAGCTCAGTCTCTGTGGTGCACAGACGGGAGCCATGCACTTCATAGCGTTCTACGGGCTTCAGATCCTCATCTTTATTCTGTCTCACGTTTTCAGTACGACCCACCTTCAGTGTGGAATCAAAGAAGTGTTCTTCAAATATACAGTGGCTTTTTTAAGAAACATGAATGAAAAAAATGTCGGTTTGTGCTATTTTTGAGTATTCTATTGCAGTCTAACAGATAGAAATGTGAAAAGTAATACCAAGTTGACAGCTCAAAGAATATCACAGAGGGAAAAAAGAGCAGTATATTTAAAAGAGAAAGAGAGACGACCGACCCATAAGGTGAGATTACCAAAAGTAGTTCTAGTTTTCAGACACAGTTGACACCTGAAATCACAAGCCAGAGTCTGGCAAAAGCCCACAATTAAATAGGCTGGTATGATGTCTGCTATGGTTTGTGTCTAGATGTCCCCCCAAAGCCTCATGTGGTAAGAGGTAGCTGGATCTAGAAAGATTACTAAATTAGTCCACTGACTGGTCTGGCGTGGTTCTGCTGGGATCAAGGATGTGACGCTAGGATCAAGGGTATTAGGATTAAGGGCGGGAGTACTGCCCACCCTAAAGCCAGGTAGCCTGGATAAGATATAAAACACAGGAAGAAGCTGGTTAGCTTGCTTGCTTGCATCCCTTGCTTACCTTGCTGCCTTCTGCCTGTCTGCCATGCCTCCCTACCTCGGACCCAGCTGACTGTGGACTGAAACCTCTACAAACTGTGAGCCAAATAAACCTTTCTTCCCCTAACTTTGGATGTCTGGTATTTTGTCCCAGCAAGGAGAGAAAACCTAACTAACACAACGTCCAACAGCAGGGAGAAAATGATCACCCACCACCAACTTGGGTTCACTAATAAGTAAAAAAGTCTTCATTTTCAGCATTTACAAAGTTTTTTAGGCTGCTTATGGTAAGAAACCTGTGAATGTAATATGTGGATTTAACATATTTATATTTAAGACACAATATTACTGACCCATAAAACAATGGTTCCTGAAAATTTCTCACTATACAAGTGACTAACTAAAACATACGAAGCTGAGAAGCCTTGCCAGAAGTTATATGGCTTGATTACATTAATATATTCAAAAACTGTTTAGTGAATTTCTTTAAAAACTGCAATCCGTAGTAGCAAGGAAAAGAGGGCCATAAGTGGCAAATAGCTATTTTTAAAAGAGGCATGATGTCTAAATTTGAAGTTTTCTAAAGTTACCAAGCATCACCCTTATTTCTGCCCTAGATAGTACAACTGTTCTGTGGGCCCAGCTAGACCCTTTACTGACGATAGTGAAGGTGGAGTTCACATAGGTATAGGTCATAAAGCTCTCAAAGATATACTAATATAGAGATCAGTTAACTAAAATATATGGACTAAATCCAGCCTCGCACTTATTTTTCAAGTAAAATTTTATCAGAACAGAGCCATATCCCATACCCCCATTCATTGTATGCTGTCCATAAATACTTGCACACTACCAGAGCAAGTAATAGAGTGGTTGTAATAATGGCAATATAGCCCCTAGAATGAAAAATATTCACTCTTCACAAAAATCAATCAAGTTTCCAAAACTTGAGCTAATATACAACATGGATAGAAGGTGAAATATTTCATTGAAAAGAATAATAGATATGATTTTACCTATACCTGAAGAGGTATCATTTTACCTAGGTCTATTTTTAACAAAATAATTGCATAAATACAAAATGAGGGAAAACAAATCATGGGAATTCAGTTTAAAATGAGCAAGTTACAAGACTACAGACTGCTTGTCTACCAGACAAAGCAGCAGAATCTATCCTCACGTGGTAGATACTGCAACGAAGCCATTGTTCTCGGGTCTTTGGTGGAAAACCCAGCAGATTCAACCGACCCCATCTCAACCCGAACTGACAAAGTGTGTGGCTAAGAAAAAACTAATATAATCTAAGCCTACATTCTTCGAATTTGAGCATCCAGAAAAATCATGGGCGAGACCACTGTGGGGCATAACTACATTATAACAGTACCAAAACGACCTTGAGACATTAAAGAGAACCTCTACTCAGCAAGAGTAGAGGGTTCTAGACCAATTCTGTGCGTAGCTCTTGCTACTAGGAGTCGTGCTACCTCAAGCACTCACAAGGATCCAATGCCAGAGAAAAATACCTACCTTTCCCACATCACTGGGCTCTCGCGACACTTTATGTCTTTTTTCTTCTAATATTTTAGAAATTAAAAGTTGAATGGATAGTCATCTGGTGTGCCAGGCCTGCCCCCTTGGAACGACATCCAGCCAAGGCTGAATGCTTCCACAACGGCAACCCTACCACTTGCTTTTGGAAGTTATCCTAGAATCGACTTGCTAAATATTTTGGAATAGTTTCCTGAGTTTAACCAGGATGTATACAGCTTATTCTCCGCCTTACATGTAAAACTATTTTGTTCAACCTAGAACATATACAAATAATATGAGAGGCAAACTCAATTCAACATATATTTAGTTTATAAAACTGGCAGGTTAATACAGAGATTGGTAAACTGAGTCATAAAATAACTCCAAGTAAAAATTGATTCTATATACTTGCAGAATGGTCAGATCATGAAATTCAGAGTTTCACTTTTATCTTATGGATGACTTAACCTGATAGCAGAAGTATTTATTCATCTTCCCTTACTTTTTTAATCTTTACTTTTTGAAAGTAAAAAATAATGTATTATCTTATCCACAGGGATTAGGTAGTTAAAGTTTAATAAAGTTTATTACAAGCCATTTTACAAAGAAAAATTCATATGTGTTCCACTAAATAAAAATATCAAACAGACTGGAAAATTGGTGAAAGACGCTTCCTCGTCTAACTAAGACTCTGAAGACTGCTGCCATGGCACCATGCTCCGAGGAGCTCTAAGTGTTCCTGGGTGTCCCCCGAAACCCCAATGGGGAGGGGCACCAGCAGAAGAAGAATTCTGGACTTTTCTCTTGCTTCAACCTGATTCATTTTATTTTAGCCTATTTCAAACGTTGAGATTTGCCTATGATTACATTATTACGAGTGACTGTTCAGAGAATGAAAACCACACTCTTAGTAAAATCTTAATCGAAATTGTCATTGAAATTGTAAAAGGTCCCTGTGATTACAAGAGTTCTCAATCGTTCTAATTTCATTGTATTTACCTTAGATCCTGATGTGCCAGGCTGACCTGGTGAGCCACGGCTTCCCATTAAACCCTGTAATTTAAAGCAGGAATTTCAGGAGTAATTTATAGACGAATAAAAAGATATTACATATACAGTGGTACCTCGGTTTATGAACTTAATTTGTGTTATGATTTTGGGGAAGATAGCCACATTTGTGTTTGTGTGGGGAGAATGGCCATGGTCGTGTTTATCATCTGATGTGGAGTAAGCAAACATAAGCAACATTTTGCCAAACAAATTATTTGCAAACAGAAGTGTTCATGAACCAAGGTCTTATTGTATTTCCAAGATAAAGATTCTTATAATAATTGATGAATTGAATGATAATACAATATTTGGGACATTTCCCCACATAATCCTAACAAAGAATAATAAAAGCTGTGCAGGATAGAACGAAAGCTAGCAGAGTCCTTATAATTCTGTTGCTCCAAAAACCTAAAACAGTAAGCCAGTCATAAAAGATGAATCTGTAAAGAAAAGTTTATTTTCCATATTCTTAGTTTTCATAATCATATATGGCTAAGAAGTAGTTTTCTTCATATATTATTTTGACAAACATTACTTATAATTTCTATTATCCTGAATGATACTTGAAAGAGTTATAATTTAATAAATTTTGTGGCTATAATAATCTCTCCTCAAGTCACAAAATAGCCATATTTTTAATTAACCAGATGATTCAAAATAAGATGAGAGTAACCATTCTGGCAGTTAGAACCTGATTTAATTTATATTTTATTATAACTAATTATATACATATACAATATATACATATAAAAATATCTTTATATTATGGGTTATATATATTATATTATCTATATATAATGTGTTATATATATATATTTCTACTTTAATATATATAAGTGTTCTCTCTCTCTCCACACACACACACACACACACATACACACACACACATATAACACTTAACAAAAGAAATGTGATGTGCAAAAATAAATTCAGAATAGAGTACATAATACCAGAAAACAGTCTCAATACAGCCATAATTAAAATATCACCTAACTACTACTCTGCTTTGTTAGGAACTTAGCATGGTACGCAACAACATGTGAAATATACTAGCTCACAGCAAGAGGAAAAACTATTTAAAATCTTAAAATCCTAAGTATAAATATCCTTAAGGTTCAATGAACACTAGCCAATAACTTCTTTTTCTGGAGACAAAGTTAGATACTTTTAACCAAATTTAACTAATTGTCTTAATTCATAAGTAATTTGTAATGATTATGAAATAGAGGAAAAGTATTCTGTTTTGAAGGGAAAAGAATCTTGTTCCAAAGTCTTCAAACTTAAATTCATACTAATGGATATTTTCATTGTATACTCTGGAGGAAAAATTCACAAAATCCTTCACTAAACACTAAGTAAAATGTCTGTTTTTTTAAAAAAAAATTCTGTTTTTTACATCTATTTTTCATAATTAAATGAGTCATAAATTTACAAGTATGAAAATGATGACAGGCAGTTTGATTCGCGGATTAAA
This sequence comes from Hystrix cristata, assembly GCA_004026905.1. Lineage (NCBI taxonomy): Eukaryota > Metazoa > Chordata > Mammalia > Rodentia > Hystricidae > Hystrix > Hystrix cristata. Next base: position 18,395 of record PVJO010010872.1, on the reverse strand, counting down.
ATCAACACTTGTAGCAATAAACTTAAAACATTTTTGGAATCTTGCACGCGCATGATTAGCTTTACATAGTTTCTAATATCAAACACATATGTCTCCTTCTACTCCTAGAATTTCTAAAATAACTTGTTCACTGGTTTAGAATTTTTGAATTCTCCCTCATATGAGCATATTTTCTCTCATTAGTGTAATAAGTTTGCAAATATTTTACAAATAAAAAAGAATACTCATTGAGTTTTACACTATTTCAGTGTGCTTAGTATTGTTTTTAATGAGTACCTAGTCCATTGATCTTTTTTTTTTATTTATCTTCAGTAATGGGCCCTGACTTTTATTTGAGAGACCAACTTTTTGAAGGCTGAAGAACTCCTGACTCCTCCAGAAAAATGGAAATAAATTTTAAATACAAATGGATGGAATTGTACAGTTCAAAAATCTCATTGCTATATCTTATACAGTTCTGTGAACTTCAGAATACAAACTCCTTGTATATAGTAACAACACTGCAAACACCCTCAAAATAATGACTTGAACATACTGGCATCCCCGGAGCACCTTTCTTTCCTAGCGGTCCTGGAGGCCCAATTTCTCCCTAAAAATAAAACACAGATCAAATTTAAAACTTCTACTTTATCAATTCATTCTCAAAATTATTCTACCAAAGCACTATAGACTGAAATTCAGTACCAATCACCCCCAACTTATCTGCCTTCCCTTCCCCTAGTGTGAAGAAGAAGCAAAGCAAAGAAAAACTAAAAATCCGACACCTGAAAGATGCGTGTCTACAGCCTGCAAAATCAGTCACCTTTCTCATCATGGAGCCCGCACGGACACGCGCTGTTCTACCAAAGGCAGGCTGAGTGAATCAGACCTCAGGTGAGGTGAGATGTAAAAAACTGCTGAAGAGCTGTGGTGGTGAATACGGATTAGCAAATGAAAATTGAGATTTAGAGCAACAGGATTTAGACTAAAGTTTCTGAGGTTGTGACTGACTAGGCACTTAAGGGACACTGAATTTAGAGCAGAAACCCTAAAAAGAGCGTCCTCTGTGAGAGAGGGCTGACTCAGCAAGCAGCAGGGGAAACGGTCAGAGGAGAATCACTAAAAGTCACACTCTGGATTAGAGCCATAATTCTGAACATCTGGAACTATGCAGAAATCTTGTGAAAGTAAACATGCAGGACCCAAGATAGGAAGGAGGGTGCATATTCAGCTATTAGGAAACTGAAATTTGGCTAACTATAGGGAGAAAGCAGAATTTTTTAATGCATATGTCAACTCAGGATTTTGAAAGGTGGCTCAAATGGTATCTATGGCTGCCACAAATCAGCTCTCCATTAAGCAGTTACACTGAAACACTTCTACAAAATTAAGAAGAAGCAATGAGCTCACAACTGACAACAAAGAAACAAAAGATAGTAAGCCACGGGACTGAGAGTCAATGAGAATAACAAATTACAAATATTGGTATTGTTAGAACTATATAGGAGACCTATAAATGACAACTATAGATGAGACATTTAAAAGTTAAAAAATAGAATCATGAATGATTATTAAGGCTGAAAATATAACAAGAACAAAAATTCCAAAAGAGATACTGTTTAAAAAACTAGAATTTCCAGAAGTGAAAAAAATATACATATATAATCTCAATATGTAGTCCAGACCAGCCTTAAACTCATTATGTAACCCAGACAGATCTCAAACTCATAATCTCCCTGCCTCAGCCTCGTAAGTGCTAGAATTAAGTATGTTCCACCATACTCAGTTTATTTATATTTCCTAAATCAATTGATGGCTTAGACATCAGGTTAGAAACAATAAAGGAAGAATAAGTAAACTACAAGCTACCTCCAAATAATTTAAACTGAATGAAAAACAGAATCTAAGATATGAAAATATGAAGATGGCATTAGGAGATGTAGAAATTGAAATTACAAGGAATAAAATATCCCAAAGGGAATAAACTAGAAATAATATGAAAATAATGACTGGTTTTTTTTTCCAGAATTAATAGAAATAATTCTACAAACTTGATTCTCAGCAGGATAAGTAAAGAGAAATCCATATCTAGATCCTTTTTAAAAAGTGAATTTAAGAACACTAAAAACAAATAAAAATGCATTAAAAGAATCCAAAAGGAAGGAATAAATCACTTATTAAACAATTAGAATGGCAGCAGATTTTTATGGTTAACAGTGAAAGTGGGGAAGCAATGGGAGGAAATTATCAGTGTATTAAGAGAAATAACTGCCTCAAGTGGCATGCTACAAAATTATCTCTCAGAAATAAGAGTAAAACAAAGACATTTGTAGTTAAATAAAAACTTAAAAGTTCATTACCAAGGTACTTGTACCAAAAAAAATTTTTAAATTAAATTTAAAATTTAAATATATATATACTATTAATATATATAAACAGTATATATATTCTATTATATATATTGATAGTACTAATAGTACCTATATAAATAGTATTAATAGTATAGTATATATACTAATTTTTTCAAATTACTGTTATCTGTATAAAATAAAAACAATGAAAACTAACATTTTCTGAGATTGTATGATATTTGAACAATTAACTGTTACTATTAATATTGTAAATAATGTATTCTATGTGAAAACAACAAGGCACCAGCACTTTACCCTTTAATAACTACATCCATATCTTTCAGCTCTTATTAATACAAACCTTTTGTCCCATTAAACCTTGGCTTCCAGGAAATCCTGGAATTCCCTAAAAATAAATAAAAGAGATGTTAACTTAAAAATTATAAACTCCATCATTAAAGAAGAATCAGCAATAACTGGAATTTCAGGTGACTTGTAAATATATATATTTTAAGAATACGTATATGTGTATAATCTTGTAAACAATGTCTAGTTTAAAGTATTTATCATACATATTACAGCATAAGACCGCTTTTTCCAATAATCCAATTCTGGATAAAATATAATCTATGAGATTCAATGTTAATATGAATGTCAGCTGATACTTAAAACTTTAAAGACTTAAGACAAAGCTAGGAAGAAATTCCATTTTGGTTTTTCCTTTAGGTCAACATAAATGATAAAACAGAAGCATTATTTGGTGTAAACTCATCTTTATTTTACTTACAATAAATAGTCCAAGGACTGTCAAATAATATGAATTTAGGCTTAGTACAGCAGTTCCAAAGGTTCTCACAATATCACAGCTTAGGTAGAAATTAAACTGAACGATTTCCTCCAAACTGAACCATGAAACACCCCCGAATGTAACTACTTAGGTAAAATACGGCGGTCTTTCTCCTAACGACTCCCTGCCGGTGTGATCAGGAAGAATACACAGACGACACTTTGCAGACAAAATTGCACACGCACATACACACACGCACACACACAAATGAAGAACCCCTACATATGGTAAAGAACCCTAACACGGCTCAGTCCAAAGGTAAGAGCTCTCTAGCAAGAGTCAGAGAAGATTAATTCTAATTCTACCAAGTCGATAATAAATTACCGCATTAGTTATTGGGAAAGAAGTTCCACTGTCAACCTTTCAGTGCATTTACCCAAGTGAACATTTATTACAACAAACAGTGATGGTAGTAATCAGTTTTCATTTCTTAGCTACTTCCTTGGTACTCCAGTCAAAATAACCAACAAAAATTATTTTTACACATATATATTGACTCTCTGACAGAATAAGATATTTGAAAAACAAGGAAGTTGGCTCCCATGAGCATGTCGGTAAAACCTCTGCATCATCAAAGGCTTCAAAGAATAAAGATACACTTAAATAGACCAGGGACGGTAAGAGAGCTGCCACTAAAACAATATAAATTAAAATTTAAACATTAGAAAACATGAGCACAGAATACTCAACAAGCTTTCTAAGGCATAAAGCAAAAGTAAATCATTGTATTATGAGAATCGGAAAATAGACTATAATAAATTATATCCACAGGCAAAAATACACATTTTCAATGCAATCCAACTCTCATAAACATTGTTCAGAATAAAGCCATGATTTGGTGTGAAACTACTCCTCCCATTCAAATACAAGAACAAAACACACCCACACACACAAATTCACTGTAGGTTTAGGTTAAATTTTGAACTTAATTAAAATGTGCCTGTAAAATTTTATCAGAAGCAACATATAACATGGTTATATGTTGTTCTATGCTGGAAAACTGGGGCAATTTTGTCAGTGGGGCCCTTTGGCCCGAGAATCTTTAAAGGAGACACATAAGGGTCCATAACACTGTCAGACCCAAGCTGAATTTCTTGCTACCTAGAGTCTCTTATTACTTAGGGTTTTCCATCCGTTTTCCAGTCTATGCCTCAACTCTACTGCTGCCCCCGAATGCCATCCCAGCATCTGCAAATCTATATCCCTAGGGAATAACTGTTATGTTGGGGCATCCAAGAGTAGCACCCTGACTTCATCCTCCCTGGAGCCCTGACAGCCTGCTTCCCCACAGTGCACTTCTCACTTGGCAGCCTTGTATTTGAATTAGTCTAACACTAAGTTTGATCTATGTTAGCTCATAGCCACAAATCTTAACATCATTTTGACTTATCAGATATTAAGATTAGTTTAGGGTTATTCCAGATCAGATTAAAAAAAAAAAGATTCCCTTACTTATTCCCTTACTTATTGTCTATCCTCTAGAATTGTCAAAAAGATATCAAAAATAAGTCAGAATATTTTCTATGTCTAATTATGCTAAAAATTATTACTTATTTTACAAATACTAAGTAATAGCATGTAACTACTACACAATATTAAAAACAAAATACACAAGTGATTTAAAAAAATAATTCTGGGAAAAACTAATATCACATGCAAACATGGAATAAAAGACTATTAAGAATTGAAATCACTCATTGCTATATTAGTTAACAAAATTTTCCTAGATAATATTTTCCTGGACTCCCAATACATGTACTAAAATTGACAAAAGTTTGCTGAATTTATATTAACAGAAATATCATTCAATACCATCTGAAAGTGACTAGTTTGTTAATTCAAAATTATTTAATAACAATTACTTCATAGAACAAATGTTTTTCCAAGAAAACTATTTCATATTTAATCTTACCCTGTGTGGTTTTGGGTTTAAGAAACTGTGAAAACATGTAAGACAGAAACAAGTATTTTATTTCATAAGAATAAGTGGACATATTTCCTCCAATTCTGTGATTGCAGTTTGGGTTTGAGGAAAAGCAGAAAGTCAACTGGAAAATTCTGCATAATCTTGCGGTGAAAGAATGCTGACAAGAAAAAAATGTTCTAGAAGATTCTCTGTAACCATTTAAACTATTGCTACATAATAAATAAGTTATTAAGAATAGAGATACATACTTCAGAGCAAAAGTTTTGGCCTCTGTTTCCTAGAGACTGCATTATAAGGAACATAATGTGTCTAGTATGTATTACCTATAAAGACAAAATACCACATTATACTTTCCCACATGAAATGCAAGTATTTACCTTATCTCCAATATTGGAGTATCTTTGATCAAATCTGCTTTTAAGCAATGCAATATTTTCAATGCACTAGAACATATAATCAATTAATGGTAATATTATGCCATGCTGTTCAACCTTCATATGCAGTGGTAGAGATATTTAATATTACACAATTATCAACATATTAGAAGCATATTACATTTTTTTCTGTTATATCAAGAAGTGATTTGTTTATTCTTAGAGTGAATGAAGGAAAAAACACATATATTAAAAGTCTTGTTCTTGCTAAATAGATTACAATATGATTATCTGGGAAAAGTACGAAGCAGTTAAATGTAGATACTGGAGTCAGACATACCATTTCCTAGACTCTGATGGGCCCCAAGCCAGTTAGGTCAAATGAGAAATCACAGCACCCCACTTTGGAAATGGGGAAAATAAACAAACTTAGCTTACGGAGTTGGTACTTCTACCAATTAATTTTCACAAGCACTTAGCTCAGCTTGTGAGTGAATTTTATATAACTGTCTTTTCATAACCCTTTCCTGACTTTTGATAATTTCGAAATAGATAAATTCTCCATGTGTCAAAATTTGGTCTGTTTTCTCCATTTTAAAAACGATTTTTTTTTCTTCTCGCTCTACCTCTCTGCTCTACTTTTCCCTACCTTAATTCCCAGAGGTTTCCATTGTATACAGAATGAATGGGCATGGCAGGGGGAGCCAGCAATTTGGTACTGCCCCTCGTTCATTATTTTCTATCTCTCCGTGTGTGACTGACTAATACTGCAATGGCTTCTGTCTTTTAAACATACTTCATCATTATTTGCTGAGAATATGATCCAGAGCTTCGAATATGCTTGTATTTGAGCCCCTGAATGTCTTTCCATTCCATTTTTTATTTCCACACTAAAGAACAATATAAATGATATACAACAGATTACTCTGTGGTCAGATAACTATAAAGAAATGTAATTCACAATCACAGTGGCCAGACCCCAGAAAAACCAACATACAAGTACTCATAATAAGCCCTTAATAAGGAAATTACCAGTTCTACTCTACCATCTAAGGGGAAAAATATAATTTAAGAATAGTGGCTGAACTTATTCACCCTGGCCCACAGGGCAGGATGCACATGGGACTAGATGTTAACTGTCAACATTTAGGGGCTACTTGTGCTTACATATAAAAAAAAAAATGTCACCAATCTGACATTATAAGTTGCAGAGAGAGGCCCAGATATCATAGGAAGGAAAGAGTATTTTCCACACATAAAGTTACTTCCCGTTATTGGCTTGTCTCTTCCACAGCTAAAGACATTTCTACATTTTTTAAGATCAAGAAGATAACCTAAGCAATGCTATTATGAAAGCATCACTTTTCAGGAGAATACAAAAAGACAAACTTTTGCAAATTAAAATTACACCTGAAAACTTAGAGGAGGAAAAGGACAACCCTTAAAGGACAAGATTAAGACACCCAGAACACGCACTACCACGTCTTGGGAATCTCACACGAATGCCGTATAGCCATAAAGGTCTAGAAAAGTAACCTCCTCTTTACACCAGCAAGTAGACTGAAATGCACGTGAAAAATATGGAGGAGTTAAAAAGAACGTGTGTTTACATATATACAAAAGCTGAAAACTGATGCCAGTCTGAAAGATAGCATTCCAAAATCACACCAGAGTTATTCTAAACTGGTCTAATCTTCCTAATGCCTAAAAAGGGCACACTTGGGGTACATGGATTGTACTGCACAACTCAAAATAAATTGTAGCAAAGTTCTCACCAACAAGAAAATTAAAATGAGTTTTTCAAAAACCTTTACAGCTGAACCGGCTGCTGAATCAGAATTCCACACCATTTTCCAAAGAAATCCGAAAAACGCATTTTTAAAACTCTCATATAACATTAAGATTATCTGAGAAAAATATTTTTAAAATACCAAATCAAGAGTGAAGCTGGTTTGGTGAAGAAAACAAATTAATGAAAGAATTTTAATCTTAATTAATTTATATGTCAAAAGCAAATAAATATTTGAAAATTATACCTAATTTCTTATTATGTATTTTATTTGTAACCTGTTTTTGAGGCAGAGTCTCATTAGATCACCCAGGCTGGCCTCGATCCTGCTGTCTCAGCCCTCCCACCATACCGCAATGACAGATGTACACCACCAGGCCCATCCTTACAACCTCAGATTTTTGAAACATAACATATATATTCTTCCACCCAAATCTGTATTACTTTCTGCATAACTGAGGCCATTGTGTGTTTTTTCTACTGAAAAAATGAGACAGCCTAATAAGCATCAGTGAAAGTAAAATATTTAAAGTATATTGGTTTTCTGTCGATTCATAATAAACTGCACTTAGTGTGTTAAAGCCACACCCATTTGTTATTTTACATTTCAGAGGTAAGAAGTCCAGCTTGGGGCTCACGAGTGCAGTCAGAGGAGCTATGCTCCTTTCTGGAGTCTCTAGAAAAGAATTTATTTCCTGCTCCTGCAAGATTTTGTAGAATCGAGCTCCTTTCAATACAGTACCAAGGTCCCCGTTATCCTTCTGGTTGAAGGTGAAGGCCACCACACTACTTGGCTCTAGCGTGATTCAGCACAATATCCATATTTCAAGTTAAATAAGATTTTCATTATCTGATTTTTTAATTTCAAAAATGTATAAATACAGTTATGTATTAATGTCTGCAATAAAAAGTTCAGAATCTCATTAAGTGGATAACAGCTGCCTCTGGGAATGGAATTGAGGTGAGTAAAGGCATATTTGGAAACTCACAGCACTATAATTTTTTAATAAAGATTAGATTAAAATATAATAAATGGCAAGTAGAAGTAATAAAAGTAAATAATAAGATACACAGTAAGTTCTGAGAAAAGGCACACAGAATTTTCCTTCCTTAAAAATTTCTCAAAGAATACATGAGTTTTTTCCCTTCACATTTATGTCATCCAAGAAACTATTGTCCTACATTGATCTTTCAAAATAAAAATGTAAAGGTACTAAAGGTTGTGGCTATCATTTAGTAAAAGAACAGAATAAAAAGAAAGGAGGATACTGCAGACTCAAACCTTAATGCTGGAATGATCCTAATATAACTCATCGCTGGAACCAACAGCTTAGTTCTCACGCCCCAGCAGGTCATTCTTGAAACTAATTTTCAGACAACATTGAACATACTATATTGGATGAAGGCATCAAAATTTCTTAGGAAAGGACAACACTGTCCTTAAGAAGCACTTTCTTTGCAACAAGAGCTAATAGTTCGGCATTTGACAAGATTAGCTTTGCTCGGCAGCATTTTCTTGGATCTAATCACAGTAAAAGAAATTAAATTTTCCAAAATAAAAATGGTAATATATCATCTCTATAATTTAAAATTATTTCATTTTGAAATACTATGTAAAATTTCAGTTAATTTCTAGGAAAATTAGGAAGCTAAAAATTGTGTTAACATTGAAGATCAAACAAAATACACACATTTAAATGCCCAATTCCTATGTTTGTGAGGATTTATCTATCTTTCATATAAATAAGTATAATCTTCCTCAGTTACACAAATTTTTGTTTTACAAGATAGACTTGTTTCTGTTGAAAAATAATGGTCATGCTTCACTTAACCACAGGGATAAGCTCTGAGAAATGTACTGTCTTATTTACTTCCTCATTCCTGAGACACACTACCCAATATCCACATCCTAAAGGAGGAGAAGTTTATTCTGGCTCACAGTCTATAGAGGTTTCAGTCCATAGTGGGCTGGCTCCAAGGAAGCACAGCATGGCAGTGGGGCACAGCAGAGGAGAAAGAACTCAGGAAGAAGAGCTGGATATAAATTCTGCAGCAGTGAGCAGTAATGGTCTAGACCTTCACATTGATGCCCCACTCATGCAGTGATGCCTCCAGAACCGGAGGCATATATATCCTTCCAGACCCCGCCCAGTGACCCACCTCTTCTCACCAGGCTTCACTTCCCAACATCACACCCAACAATAAAAACATCATGGACTAATGTAGTATCATATACCCATAATCTAGTATCACACACCCATGATCCAGTCACTCCCCAAAAGCCCCACCTATAAGCATATGACATTTTGGGCAGACAACTAGATATAAGCCATAACATGCACTGTTAGGCATTTTCATCAGATAAATAGCAGACTGCACTTACCCAAACCAGGTGGGATGGGCTTCTACACAGCTGGGCTATATGGTAAAGCCCATTGCTCTGAGGCTACACACCTGTATGGCACATTCACAGACTGCATACTGTAGACAACTCTAAAACAATGTAAGTATCTGTGTATCTAAACACAGAAAAGTTATAGTAAAAATATGGTATAAAAAATCTACATTTATACCACGACGGGAGCTTGCAGGACCGGAAGTCGTTCTGGAGGCATCACTGCTTGAGTGGGGTATGAATGAGAAGGTCTAGATCATTACTATGCACTGCTGCAGAATTTATATACACTGTTGTCTTGGCTGCTACTTCATTGCTGGGGAAAAAATACCCAACACAAAAAAGTTAAAGGAAGAAAGGTTTATTTCAGCTCAGTTGGTGGAGGTTTCAATCCATATTGGCTTGCTCTAAGGGAGGGTAGCATGGCAGAGAGGCAAGGAAGAGGAGAAACAGTCCACGGCAGAGTGGGCAAAAAAAAAGCAGCAGCAGGAAAGGCAGAAAAAAGCAGCAGCAGGGAACTAGCTTTACTTTCCCTTTTTATTCCATTCAGACTATAAGCCTATTGGTTGACGTCACTCAAACCCAGGGTGGGTCTTCAGTCTTCAGTAAATCCATCCATTCACATCTAAAACTATGCTAATCAAAACAGTGGACTAATCCACAGTTATTACATGGCAATGATCCACTACCACCCATGATCCAGCCATCTCCCAGAAGCCCCATCTGGGAGTCCATGAGGTTTGGGGGGACATTTTAAATATAAACCATAACAACTGTATACTTAGGCTACACTACATTTACAAATACTTTCTTTTCTTTTTTAATAATAAATAAACCTCAGCCTAATGTAACCTTTTAATTTATAAACTTTTTATTTTTAAGCTTTTTATTCTTTTGTAACAATGTTTAAAACAAACACATTATAGTTGTACAGAAATATTTTCACTATTTCATACACATTTTTCTATTTTTAAACTACTGTATCCCTTTTATTATTTTTTAAACTTCTTTGTTCAAAGTGAAGACACAGACACACATGTTATACTTGGTTTGTTAAAGTCAGTATCAGTATTGTGACATTGCCACAGCCACACCACTAGGTGACAGAAGTTTTTTAGCTCCTCTGTGATCTAACAGGACTACTGTTGGATATGCAGGTTCCTTGTCAACTGAAATGTACACAAGATACTTTAAATATACCAAAGATATGAATTTCACTCAGAAATATAATTTCATATAATTCTCTTGGCAAAATTAAAGGTTGACAGAAGAAGATATTAAAGCACACATATTACTGTCATGATTCTATTTATCAATGTCACTAAAATGTATTGCTCTCTTCCAGTAGGTAAATATTAGTGATGTTGGTCCAGTTGTTCTGTTGCCAATGATATTTATGTTATTTAAAACAGGAAAGAATGAAACAAATCCATGATTAAACCTGGTGAAACTTTATTAACTAACCCGTACAGACAATGGTCAACATTTGCTTTATAAAGTTAAAACAATACATTTTTAGTTATTACAATGCCAAATATCCTATGTCTAGAGACTTACAAAATGTAGCTATCATTTCCAAATTTAATTACTTCTGTAGATAACACATTTACGTTATTTAATTTAGATAAGGCCTATTTCAAAATTCTTCTCAATCATTAGATGTAGCAGGAGATTAGTATAATAATAAAGACAATTAGATTTTCAAATAGTGTTATCTAAATTGCTAAAAGTTGTTTGCCTAGACCCATAAGAAGTGTTGTGTAAAATAGCAGATATGAGTTTCACTTTAAAGTTGGTTCATTCAACACGTACCAAGGATGTGCCACTCCTGGAACCTGAAACAGGCATGGGGAAAATATTACAAATCTCTACAAAGACTTAAAAATCTTACCATTCAATTACAAATCAAATAAGAACCATTCAAAAAAAAACAACTTTGCACAAGTAAGCAAACAAAGCCATCTCCACATTGCTGATTAGTAGAGTGTATTGCCCCACATGGGAAGTCCCCATGGCAATCCAACATTAACTCCCCTGTCTTTATGCATAAAAATGGTATGTCAAACAATCAGACCACAAAAGGTTGATTAAACAAAAGAGCTACTTGTCTCTTAGGTAAATGATGACTTGGACCAGCTTAGCAGTTAACATTACAACATAAAGACAAGCAAATACGTGGTTTAGCAAGAATTTGAAAAGCATGAGAAAGGAAACACCAAAATCCTGTGTTGGATGGCAGCTTTAAACACAGTACAGTAAAATCCACATTTCTAGTCTAGGAAAAATGAGAACAAGTATTTCCTGCAATAAAAAGGCTAAAAAACATCTTTAAGAAAGAAACAGGTGCTCACCTTCATGGATCCGAAAGACATGGCATCATTTTCTCTATTCTCATGGACCTCCGGGGTCTCAGCTCAGACACGGAGACCTGCCCGCCTAATCCTTCACCAGGAGCCCTAAGGGACCCTGTGCAGTGGGGTGGCCAGTGAGCAAAGAGTGGCAGGTGGCTGCCAGATGACAAATGTTAAACTCAATGAAACAGAGAATGCGCACCAGGGCAAAAATAGATACAACGCAGAAGCTATGGAAATATTGATACTGCCGGTAATTTGATCTGTAACAATTGGCCAAAGCAAAGTAGCCAGTCCTCAGAGTAAGCTAGTGTCAATAATGACATAACTGAAGATAAATACTCCTTGCTATTACATGGCCGAGTTCCCACCATCCACCTCACTTCCCAAGATAAAGTCAGACTGACTTCGTGAGAAGTTAGGGACACATATTCGCAACATTTGAAGATTCTTTAAAACAATCTGATTCCCCCTTATTCCTTGAAGTTTGGCAAGCATACCATCATTTGAACACAAAGAAGCCATGAGAAAGATTCAAAATCCAGGCTTAATTTTTTTCTGGTGGTAGGAATGAAATCTAGGGCATTTACACTGAGCTACATACCCAGCCCTCTTTTATTTTTCTCTTTTTGAGACAGAGTCTCACTAATTGCCCAGAACTTGGGCTTGAACTTACCATCCTCCTGCTTCAGCCTCCCACAGTTCTGGGATTAAAGAGATGTGTGACCATGCCTGGCTACTCTGACTTTTTAAATAATATATTACTAAAATACATGTTCATTGGAGAAATTAAATACAGATAAGCAAAAATGGAATATAACAAACATCAAAACCCACCTGGGAAGAGGGAGATGAGCAAAGTAATTGAAACATGATTAAGCCTTATAAAGAACGCTATAGTGTTTACTCAGGTAGATCTATTTTATGCATAATTCATTCCTTATTATAGCCCATAACCATGATTTATATACCTAGTACATTAAGCATCATTTAAGTTAGTGTGACATTGCAATCCGAAAAAAATAGTAGGGAGAAAGAAATATGAGGTAAAAAATACTAAACACAACAATGCAAAAATATAGGAAAATGACAAATTAAGTTTCAAAAATACAACATTTAACAAAATTGATGGCACAGAAAATATTGGGTACCATGGAGTCATGTTTTTAACCAAATTTTATTTAACGTAAGCTGCTTTTTTTTTTTCTTTCTGTAAGCCCAGGATAATTCATTTGTTTTGAAGCATAGTCTTGCTATGTTGCCCATGCTAGCCTCCAACTTCTGAGCTCAAGAGATCCTCCTGCCTCCACCTCCCAAATGCTGGTGCTGAAGGTGTATGCCACTGACCCAGCTCAATGCACATTCTACCAGTGTTTTTGATCAAAACATATGCTATGCCATATGTCTGCAATATATACCAATATGTAATCATATGCATTTTTATATAGGCTTACTATACAAAGTGATTGTTAAGGATTAAACTAAACAAAGAGATCGATGTACTAGTTTCCAATGGCTGCTATGAGAGATTACCATATACTTGGTAGTCAGAAACAACTGAATTATTTGCTGTTGCAGTTCAGTAAGCTAGAAATCTAGAGCTGAAATCTTGGCAGGGCTATGCACCCTCCAGAGCTTCTAAATCAGAAGTCGTTACTTGTTTCTATCAATTTCTGGTAGCTGCCAACTTTCCTGTGGATACATCAGTCCAATCTAAACCCGCCTGATAGCACTACTCCCTCCTCTTCTGTGTGTACCATTTCCCTTTGTCCCTCTAGGACACTAGTGACGACATTTAGGGTCCCCTGGGATGAGCCAGAGTGACCTCCCCCTTACAAAGTGCTTCACTTAATCACATCCAGAAAGACACTCTTTTCAAACTCCATGAAGTAGAACCTGACACTGTGGCGGACCAATCTTCAGCTGACGAGTCACATCTAAACCACACACAATATACATTCACCCCTTCCAATGTCCTCAAAGTCTCAACTCATTCCAGTGAGGTTCACATTCTTACGTAAACAAAACCAGCTCAAACGTCTCAAATCTCATTATGTAAATCAGATAAGAGGGTGATCCACACTCTAACAAAAATTATCCCTTTCCACATATAAATTTATAAACTAGAAGTTTCTACTTCCAAAATACAGTGCTGAGTCAACATAGGAAAACAGCTACAAACATCCTGATTCAGCAGAGAAGAGAAATGGACAGAGGAACAGAGTTACTGGTCCCGAGCAATTTAGGATACAGCAGAGCAAATCCCATCAGGCTTTGAGGGCCGGAAATAGTCCTCTCGGTTTGAAGGTCCGGCCCATGACTCTCACATTGAAGTCACTATGCTTTTTTCTCAAAGTGTAACACGTTTGAAGCAGAGTGACTTTATCAGCCCATTTCCTCCCTGTAGATGTTGGGAATCTGACAAACTTCCTTTGTTCTGTGCTGTCTCTGTCTCTCAGTCCTGACCGACAGTATTTCTGGTGATGTAACATTCTTAAAAACACTGTAGCTCTCCTGTGTCTATCATGGAGATGTATGAAATTAGACAACAGGCTTCTCTGGGGGTGTTTCCTAAGTAATCTCACCTTAATTTAAGGACTCTACCGGGATGGTTGTCGGGGTAGGTCTATGAGGTACATTCCTAAACTATTTAGCAAAAGCTTGTCCAGCCTGGTCCTCAGCCCACATCCAGTATGCTTTTCTAACAGTGAATCTATTCATTCTAACATCTTTCGTAATCAGGATAAACTGAAAATTTTTCAAATCACCAAATGCTGGTTCTGTTTTGCTTAACAGTTCTTTCCTCAGTTCATTGTTTTCTCTTCACACTTTACTGTAAATACCAAGAAATCGTGCCATAACTTCAGCACTTTGCTCAGAAATCTCCTCAGCTAAATACACACACACGCATCATCTACAAGTTCTATTTCCTATCCAAATGCAGTATAGACTTCTGAAGAGTTAACTTACGCATTGTGGGAACTGGGTAGGGAAGGAGAAAATCCACACTGCGCGCTCTCAGGAGGGGCAGCTGGACAGACTCAATAGGGGCTGACATGGCCGTCTATGGACAGAACTTCTTCCTGCTCCATGAAATTTCAGGTGTGTTCTAAGCTCTCATCTGACTGCATCAAGCCCGCCAGATAACCTGAGATAATTCCCCCATCACAAGACCCTTGACATAATCGTAATTGTAAAACCCTAATTCAAATACAACATTTGCAGGTTTAAAGAGTTAAGATCTAACATCTTTTGGGATTGGCATTTTTCAACCTCCTACCATTATTGTTCCTAGAAATTCATGTAAAATATCCTTGAATCTGATGCACTATTTCTTATTAAAATTTTATTAATCATTCTTTTTACAAATCTGTTCTCTTTCAAAGATAGATTACTAACTTAAATGCTTTTGCTATCATCTAGACATGCTCCATTTGAAAATATCTTCAGTGAGTCCCAGTAAAACTGATGTTCCTTGTGCTGTTTAGTTTGGTATTTCTACCTCCATCCCTGCACTGAGACTTGGAGAGTCATTTCTTCTTATCTTACATACCTCCAACTGGTCCTCAAGTTCTACTGATACTGCCGGAGTTCAAATCAGCCTCATTCTCTCCCTTCCCACTCTGAAAGTTCATGCCTTAGTTGGTTCTAGAAGTGACAGAGGTCACTAGGCTGCTACCAGGCTCTGCCCTTCCCCTTGACCTACCTCTCACCCATCCCCCACTCTGCTGTCGGCGTGATCTTCCTAAAAGTTTGATCAAATTTCTTCCCTACTTGAAACTCCGAAGGGCTCCCATTACCCTCAGGTTTAACTCCAAAAAGCAAAGACGCATAAGGCACTTCTTGATTCGACCTCTACCTACCCCTACACCTCCTACTATTTCTGGCCCTTCCTTTTCATGCCCCCTAGACAGCCTGAAATAGCATCAGCTATTCTGAGAGTATCATGGTTTCTTTACTTCTGTTTTGAAAATGCCACATGATTTTCCTAGATAAGTCAAAACAACTAGCCAACTCCTGTTTATTATCCGAGATATGATCAAAAGAGCACCTTTTTAAAGAATGCATTCTATATGATTTAAAAATGTGAATCGCATACTTTGTGAATTATAGCTCAATAAAGCTGTCATTAAAAAAAGAAAAAAGATGAAAAAAATTTAAATAAAAAAGAACACATCGTTTTCAGTAATGTCTCACATCCACCTAAAAATCTATAACTCTTCAAGTCCCTGTACCTACTTCCATAGCATTCATACTGTGTTCTTTTATTGGCACATATGACTTGGGGGGAGGGGCAGAGTCCTAATTAATCATCATATTCTCAACTAGTATAATATTTGATACAAATTGACAATCATAACTATTCTGAATGTATAAATAAAAGACTATAATCTTTAACACAGCAACTTATGGTTGAAATCAACTATAGTAAATTTAGTAAAGTATCGGAACTAAGTTTACAGTGAACTGGGTTGAAGTTAATTGGTTATAATCTGCCACTTATAAAGTAAATTACTTGTAGCACTGAATTACTTTTTAAGATTGATCAGTTAGCCTTTAAAATTCAAGATACTAGCATGTAAGTGTACTTATACTTTAAAGCAATATAATCATTCCTAATGAAAGAGACTTTGCCCTCGATTTGAATTCTAGGAGCCAGTGTTTATATGTACCAATCTGCTAACAGGGATGAATCACCAGGCTGCAAGAAGCTGTGTTTAATTAGCTTAGAAGTATTTTTCTAAGAGCTTCTGTTCTTCCAATTTAAAGTCTATTAATTCTCTTGGCTACCATATTACAGAACAAATACACTAAAAATGTTCTTTTTAGTGGGGCCAAATCGTTTACTATAAATACTTAAAACTGTTATTCACACGAAATGGAACAACCTTCATTTCTCTGTACCACAAAATATATAAATGTTAGGGATTTTTTTTCTGTTTTCAAAGATTTTCCACAAATGGCAAAAATCAACCTTCATAGCATAATATTCCTGATAACCAAGTTTTCAATATTGCTAAAATAAGAGAATAGTTTGTAATGCTACATGTTCTTATTTGGAAGAGAATACAGACCAGAAGGATTACAGCCAAGTATTGGCAAATTGTAGACGTGTAATATGTTCATTGCTTTATCAACAGATATTGTTCCTGCCTAAGGAAACCTGACTTCCACTTTGTCAATCATCAGGAAAGAGGGAAGTGAAAGAAAAGAGGTAAGGCAGGGCCTCAACCATTTTGGTACCAGGGACTGGTTTTGTGGAAGACAACTTTTTCATTTTATTAGTACGTGTTTACAATACACAACAATTACATTCCATCACTGCCTCAGCTCCACCTCAGAACACCAGGTATTAGGTTCTCACAAGGACCACTTAACCTACATTCCTCACACGCACAGTTCATAGTAGGGTTCTTGCTTCTGTGAGAATCTAATGCCGTACTGCTCTGACAGGAGATAAAGTCAAGTTGTGATACAACTCCTGGGGAGCACCAGTAAATACAGATGAAGCTTCCCTCACTCACCCACTGCTCACTTCCTGCAGTGTGGCTAGCTCCTAACAGGCTAGAAATCTATACTAGTACATGGCCCAGGGGCTGGGGACCCTGGGACAAGGCATCTCCTCCTGCCTTCCTAGATGGATCTGTTGGGCAGGTATGGAAGAGTTGCCAAAGGTCTCAATCAGTAATTCCCCATTTTCTATCTACTGCATTTAGATTGCATTTAAATGACCTCCACAACCTGGTTCCCATCATTGTTTGCCTCAGCCTCTCATTAACCTATCTCTTAGCTCTTTGTGATTGGGTTTCTCTTTTGTTTGTCCATTTACCATCTATCTCCCCCACTAAGCTCCAAAACTTCATGAGGCAAGCCCTGTTTTGCTCACTACTATCAACCAAACATGATAGAAATGTAGTAAATGCTAGAAGAAAAGAAAGAAAAGGCTAACATCTGGAGAGCCATGCTGTCTTTCATGGAACTTTATTCTAGTGCAAAAACTTTAGAAAAGGATAAGTCTGGAGAAAAGAGCAAGACTGAGCAATGCAGGGCAGGAGCAAAGGCCAATCAATGTTGGCTTCTGCATGGAAGTGAAGCTGACAGCCCGGGAAGGAGCTATCTCCAGTGTGCCTCATTTTGTATTTAATATTATTGATGGTTTTATCAATAAGATTGAAAAAGTATTATTTTCAAAGTAAATACATTTTCCTCATATTAACATATTATTGTTTACACTGAAATATTAGTCTTCCTTTTGCGATATTATTTCTATGGGAAAATGAGTTTCAGATTCTAAATAACTCACAAACATTTAGGATTTAGTCATCTCCTAGTTGGAACCCAGTTCTAATCTCTCTGGTCTCTTAGTTCCCTCTTTATTTCT